>JAJPUD010001166.1:202339-226132 GCA_023553655.1 Myrmecobius fasciatus | reverse complement strand
TTTTTCTTGTCTAGATAGTCAACAGAACAATAAATCAACCCTGGAATTATAGTATTTATTGATTTCCCAAGAGTAAATGGTCATACTGAAAATTTAACAATTGGCTTTCTCCATCTGGTTCAAGCTGACTCAAACACACCCTTGCCTGGGTTTCCAGTATTTTCTCCTCCCATATTATAGCTGTGAGTCATGGAAGACTAGTGTCTCTGTGGGAGAGGCTCATGATATAAATCAAGGAAGATGTGCTTATAAAGAATTCCAGAAAAATGGATGTCTGAGAAAAGACAACGATCTGCTGTTCTTGTACCAGCTGATGATTCTGATGGGTGGTCTGTGGGCTCAGAATGGAAAGATGGGGAAGTCAAGAGTGGCCCAAGATGGACAGACAAGGAAGAATCACAATCTTTGTTGTAGGCAGAGCATGTACATTGCAATAGCAATAAGAAAAGAAAAAGCAATGGAAGGAATTAGAATGGGCATTGAGGACATAAAACTGTCACTTTGTAGATGATAGGATGGTATACCTAGAGAATCCACTAAAAATTAGTTGAAATAATTAACAACTTTAACAAAAATTTAGGACATAAAATAAACCCACATAAATCACCAGCATTTCTATATATTACCAACACAATCCAGAGGGAAGAGATAGAAAGAGAAATTCCATTTAAAATAATTATACACAATATAAAAAAAACAACTGGAAGTCTACCTGCCAAGAAACTACGTGAACATAATTAAAAAACACTTTTCACACAAATATAGATTTAAACAACTAGAGAAATATTCATTGCTCATGGTTAGAAGGAGCCAATATAATAGAAATGCTAATTCTATCTAAATTAATTTACTTATTTAGTGTCATAGCAAATCAAATTTTATAAAGCTAGAAAAAACAATATCACAATTCATCTGGAATAACAAAAGGTCAAGAATATCAAGGAAATCAATGGGAAAAAATATGAAGGAAGGTAACCTAGCTGAACCAGATCTCAAACTGTATTATAAGGTGGTAATCACCAAAACAATCTGCTACTGGCTAAGAAGTAGAGTGGTGGATCTGTGGAGTAGACTAAGTATAAAATTACCAGTAGTAATTGACCATCATAATCTAGTGTGAGAAACCCCCAAATCCAAGATAGTGGGGAGAAAGCTCAACATTACTGAGTAATAATACATTGAAAAAGTCTTACATGTAGAATATGTGACACCTGTGGACCTTCCACCTTCACAAAAGAACAAGTTTAGGGTGTCTTCTCATATCTTTTAATTTCAATCCTGATTGATCTTTATAATTTTGTTATATTTACTTTTGAATGTTTGATATGCCATTGTCCTTATTTGCATAGTTGTAATTACTGCCTATTTTGTTTCTTGACTCTGTTTACTTCAGTTTACATCTTTTCATGTTTTTATTTATCACACATAAATTCTTACAGCACTTACATTAATATACCACAATTTGTTCAGTGTGCCTACATAAGTGTGCTTATCATACATTTCACAACCCTTTCAACATTAACTATTGCCACTTTTGAGCATTTTTGCCAATTTTTGGGGTGTAGGGGGAAACCTCAGGGTGGTTTTGATTTGCTTATCTCTTATTTTTTATGATTAAAACATTCTTTCATGTGATTGTGAATATTTTGCAGTTCTTTTGAGAATTGTTCAAATATTTTGATCATTTATTGTGGTATGGCTGTTAATTATACACAGATATATACACATATTTAAATATATGTATATATGTAGAATGTATACATATGTATATATATATACATATATAAAATCCTTATCAGAGAAATTTGATACTAAGATTTTTTTCCCTATTTGACTACTTCCCTTCTTATCCTAGATGAATCATTGTTGTCTGTACAGAAGTAGTTACAAGTAATCAAAATTACCCATTTTATCTTTTGTAATAGCATTTATCTTATATTTGGTTCAGAATTCATCTCCTGCCCATGGAATTGAAAATTATATGATGTTTTTCTTCTAATTGTTTTTAAATAGTATGAGCTTCAATATTAAAATCATGTATCCAATTAGAATAGATGATAGAGTATGGTGTAAGATGTTTTTCTAAGTCTAATTTCTGCTCCACTATCTTCCAATTTTCCCAGAAGTTTTTAATCAAATACGAAGTTTTTTTCCTAGGTAATTTATGCTTTCTGCATTATCAAACCCTGGGTTATTGAGTACTGTTGTTTCTTATTTCCTCCATTCTACTCTGTTCTATTGATTTATCTTTCTTTTCTTTGACTAATACCAGATGGTTTTGGTGACTTCTGCTTTATAATCTACTTTGAGGTCTAGAACTGCTATTCTTTTTTATTTTTTATTTTTATTTGCTTTTTTTTTTTTTTGCAAAACATATATGCATGGGTAATTTTTCAACATTGACCCTTGCAAAGCTTTCTGTTCCAAATTTTTCTCTCCTTCCCCACACTCCCTCATCTAGATGGCAGGTAGCCTAATAAATGATAATTATGTTAAAATATATGACAAATCCAATATATGTATACATATTTATGCATTATCTCGCTGTACAAGCAAAATCAGATCTACAAGAAAAAAAAAAACCTGAGATGTAATGCAAATGTAAGCAAACAACAGAAAGCATGAAAATGCTATGTTGTGGTCCACATTCAGATTCCACAGGCCTCTCCCTGGGTATAAATGGCTTTCTTCATCATGAACAACTGGAACTGGCTTGAAACATCTCATTGTTGAAGAGAGCCAAGTCCATCAGAATTAATCCTCATATAGTATTGTTGTTGCCATGTACAATGATCTCCTGGTTCTGCTCGTTTCACTCAGCATCAGTTCATGCAAGTCTCTCCAGGCCTCTCTGAAATCATCCTGCTGGTCGTTTCTTACAGAGCAATAATATTCCATAACATTCATATACCATAATTTATTCAGCCATTCTCCAGTTGATGGGCATCCATTCAGTTTCCAGTTTCTAGCCACTACAAAAAGGGCTGCCACAAACATTCTTGCACATGTGGGTCCCTTTCTTTCCTCTAAGATCTCTTTGGGATATAGGCCCAGTAGAAACACTGCTGGCTCAAAGGGTATGCACAGTTTGATAACTTTTTGAGCATAGTTCCAAATTGCTCTCCAGAATGGTTGGATCCATTCACAGTTCCACCAACAATGTATCAGTGTCCCAGTTTTCCCACATCCCCTCCAACATTCATCGTTATCTTTTTCTGTTATCTTTGTCAATCTGACAGGTGTGTAGTGGTACCTCAGAGTTGTCTTAATTTGCATTAGAAGTGCTTTTCTTCCTTTGTCTCTTGATAGTCTAGATTCTTTCTTTTTTCAAATGAATTTTGTTATTACTTTATCAGATTCTATAAAGTGTCCCCTTGGTAATTTGATTGGTTGAGCATTAAAAATTTATATGAACTTTGGTAGTATTATCATTTTTATTATAATGGCATGACCTAGCCATGAGCACTGTAATATTGCTCCAATTATTAAAATTGTTCTTTATTTAAATAGCACTTTGTAATTGAATTTATGTCTTTTGTTGCCTTGATATTTCATGCATTTTGTGGTTATTTGGAATGGGATTTCCCTTTCTATTAGTGCTTTTTCTCTTGTGTAATTATTGTGTAGAAATGATGTTTTGTGAGGATTTTATTTTGTAATATATAACTTAACTGAAGTTATTGTCTCAATTAGTGCCTTTGCTGATTCCCTAGAATTTTCCATCATGTCAGCAAATAGGAATAGTTTTATACTATCTTTACTTATATTTATGCCTTTAATTTCTTTCCCTTATCTTATTGCTCTTCCTGATTTTTTTCAGAATTATATCAAATAATAGTAGGGAGAGTGGTCTTCTTTGTTTTTCTCTAACATTTACTGGAAAGGGCTCTAAGATATCCTCAGTCAATATAATGTTTGTTTTTGGTTTCAGATAGATACTTTTTATGTTTTTTTTTTTTTTTGTTTGTTTGTTTGTTTGTTTTGCTGAGGCAATTGGCATTAAGTGACTTGCCCAGGGTCATACAGCTAGGAAGTATTTGAGTTCAGATTTGAACTCAGGTCTTCCTGGCTTCAGGGCTGGTGCTCTCTCCACTTTTTTATGATTTTTTTTAAAAGGTCCCACTATATCTTTATTTTGTAGGGCCCTTAGAATAAAGGAATATCATCATACTTTTTAAAAGGTATTTTGAAAATATATCCATTGAGATAATCATTAAGATAATCATATAGGTTTGGGATATTTTCATTTTTAATATGATTAATTATGATGATTATTTTTCTAATGATTAACCATACTTAAATTCTTGGCATCAATCCCACTTGTTTATAACGAAAGATTTCATGGATGAATTGGTTTGTAGTCTGTTTGACAGGACTTAGTTTAAAATTTTTGAATCAATGTTCATTAATATTATTGGCCTATAGTTTTCTTTCTCTGTTTTGACTGCCCCAGGTTTAGATATTAGGACTATATTTATTATATAAAAGGATTTTAGTAGGGTACTTTCACAATTTTGAGAATAATTTGTGAAGTATGGATAATAATTGCTTTTTAAAAAGTGTTATAGAATTAATTAGGACCAATTCCCCCCCCCAACTTTGGTATTTCCTTTATAGAGAGTTAATTTTTTTTCTGAGACTGGATTACATAAAATCTCTATAATGTTTTCTGATAGTTTGAATATTTTATACTTTTTAAGATATTCCTCCTCTACTTTTTGTGTTTTCAATTTTGTTACCTTATAACAATGTATAATATGTTTCGATTATTCTTTTTTCTTCTGGTTTTTCTATGATTTCCCCTTGTTTATTTGCTATTATATTCTGTGCCTATTTTAGGTTTGTTTTAATGATTTGATCTTAGATTCATTCATTATTTAGGATTTCATTGTTAGTCTCCATTTGGGTCTGCATTTTTTTTGTCTGTGGTTTCTCAATCACTATTTTTTTTTTACAAGTCATAAATTGTAAATAATGTATTAACTATTATTTTTATTTTTATTATTTTTACAATTTTAAAATGTCTCTGTGTCCTAGTACATATTAAATTTTTGTAAAAATTTTATATAGTGTTGAGAAATAGGTATATTCTTTTGCTGTCTCGTATAGAAGACACCATAAGCCTTTTAACTCTAGTGTCTCCCAGAATTTGTTCAGTTCCATTTATTTTTTGTTTATCTTTCTTTTAGACTTATTCAAAACCGAGAGAGGGATATTAAAGTCTCTTATCACTATTACATTACTGTCTATGTCTTCTTGTGGCTCAGATAATATTTCCCTTATTAATCTGTATGTTAAGGTATTTGGAGTAAATAAGTTTATATTGATATTAGTTTATTGTTTATGGTTTCTTTCAGCATAATCTAATTTTCTTGGTTATCTTTTTTTTTTTTTGCTTTTTTCAGATGGCATAATTGCAACTTCTACTTTCTTGGATTCACTGATACATGTGACATATTAAATTCCCTTCGGTTTTATTTTGTATGTCTTCATTTTTAAAGTATGTTTCTTCTAAGTAACAGATTATACTATTTTGTTTTCTTATTCATTCTCTCACTCTTTTTCATTAATTGGATTGTTTAATCCATTCACATTGAAAGTTATGAGAATTAACTTTATATTTTCCTCTATATGTCTCTAATATTGATGCTTTTTTTCAAGTTGTGATTTCCCCCTTCTGTTATATTTCTTTATTTACCTTAACTTTATTTTTTTTAAGGTAATCCTGTTCCCACTGGCTTACTTCCTTTTAACCAATTACCTCTTTCCTTTAGAGATTTTCCCTTTTGGGGGTTTCTTTTTCTCTCCTGCTTTTATGGTTACATAATTCTTCCTCCTATTGTTCCCACTCAGTCAAATAGATTTCCCTCTCCTCCTCTCTTTCAACTAGTCCTGATCATTCATTTTTGTGCCCTTTTCCAAAAGGAATTTCTCTCACTCTCTTCATTATCCATCTTCTCTCTCTGTCTACTCTAGATCCTCATTCTCTGACTCAAGAATAATTGTCTGTTCTTTCTCTTTTCTCTTGATTCTTTCAATGCAATCAAAGCTTTCATGATACCTATTCTGGGTTGTCTACTCTATGTATTTTCTGCCACCACCTTGTAGTGCTTGTCACATGGATTTCCCTTTTCCATTGTGCCCAGCTCCTAAAACAATGTCAATTAATGCAGGTGTCAGAGAGGGCAATGACCCATCATAAGGCTCCTCCCTGATAATACAACCCATCACTGATCTATACCCTCCCTCAGTTGCTCCCTCCTCCCATATGTCTTTCCTTTCCTTTTCAATCCTTCCCCTTTCTCTTCACCTTTTCCTTTATAGGTGCTTGTCTTTCTGAGACCACAAGGGTGACCTCCTTATTGCTGATCTCTGATTTGACCCTAGCCTATCACACATTCCTCTTTATCCATCTGCTCCCCTCTATCCTTTTCATGCATTCTCTTTTGCTATAATATAGTTTTACAAAAAACAATGTCACTAGGTTCTTCCCATAATTCCCCATGCTCTCCTTCTCACTCTTACCTCCACCACATTTCCTCCTTCACCCTTGTTTCTTTGTGTATATTTGTAAAACTTTTTATTTTGCTGTCATTCTCTTGCTGTTGATGTCCTTGGCTACTTTAGTTTTTCCCTACTGAATTTTTGTTGTTTGAGATGTTCTAGAAGCAAATAATCTCTTCAGTTTTCATTTCTTTCTAAAAATGTTTCAATTGACTATTATTGAATGTTCATCTCTTTTTTTTTTTGTATGTATGGTTAAGCTCAGATTCACAGGGTCACCCTGGGTTGTTCTTTGGAACACATTATACCATTCCCTCCTACATTTTCTGGTAGGTACAGCGTAGTCTTATATTATTCAAATTTCCTTTCCTTTGCATTTGAAGGTCTTTTTCCTGATTGCTTACAGAACTTGCCATTTCTGTAACAGAATTATTTAATTTAACTACTGTGTGTCTTGCAGTTTGCAACTCTGAAACTTTTTAGAGGAGACACATGAATTCTTTTGATTAATATTTAATTTTCTTTATTCAGAAGTTCTGGGCAGTTCTGTTCTATTATTTTCTGCATTATGATATTAAAGTTTTTTGTCCCATTGTGTTCTTTTGAGATCCTTAGATTGTCTCTACACATCCTATCTTCTCAAGATGAGTATGTTTTGCTTCCATAATAAGCATATTTTCCTTTAATTTTTTTATTTCTTTTCTTCTGGATTGTCCTTCACTTCTGTATATTTGCATTCCCAATCTGTTTTTCTCTCTTTTGTTTCTTTGATGAGATATCATCAAAGACTCCAGTTTTTCTATTCTGTCCAGATAAATAAATCTGTTCTCAGAATTCTCATTTTTCTTTTGAACCACTCAGGAATAACATATTGTGGTTCTATGTTCTCCTCCACAGGGTCCTCTGTCTCATTAGCTTTTAGATCATTTCCTTCCATTTTACAATGTTTATCCGTAGTTATCCGAACTCTTTTACTAGATCCGGAGACCATATTTCCTTCTTTTGTTAACATTTATTTATCTGCTTATGTTCAATATCTTTGAGTTTTCTTCTTCCTGAGATCTTTTTCTTCTGTTTTAATTTTTTCTCCATTCACTTTTTGACTGTTGGTGGTTTTCTCAGGGATTCTATCTCAAGTGTCTCAGCCTCCTTACACACTAGACACCAGCTTGGGTCTCTACCTTAAGTGATTTTTGAGGGGTCAGAACTGGCCCTGGATACTGTGCTCTTTCCCTCAGGTTTAGTGGAGTGCTACAAAGTCTCACTTTATGCTTCCATCCCCATCCTCACACAGTATACTGTCCCCATCACTCTGTTCCTTAGTTCCCAACTCTGACACCAGCACTGGTACTACAGGGTTGTGGCTACTGGCTATTTGTCAAGGTCTGTCCCACAATCTGGAGCCAGTATTTCAAGGGTACTGGAAGAAGGAAAGAGGAACCTACTATGGAGGTTGGTTTTTAATGTAGAAAAGATTGATACCCTGTGTGGGGACCTTGGGTCTACTAATACAAGCTTACTACCCATAGTGTGGAAGGTGGATAGGAGTGATGAGTAAGTTCAGTGAGCATCAGTTTGTCGAGATTTTTTCCAACCTTATTTTGGATTTTATATGCCCTAAGTCATGAACACAGCTATAATCTTCTGTTATATAACTTTGGTGTGTAATTTCTGTTTTGGGAAAGTTGGAAAGGTCTTGAGGATCAAAGAAAATGTCTAATACTCCATCTCATGCTACACAAAAGTCTGTGAATATTAATTGAAAATAAAAGAAGTCACTGGTGCAGACTTGGAAATCTTTTTGTTATATAGAGAGTTCCTTGTAATGACACTGGACCAGTGGTCATGAAAAACAACTCCTAATATAAATAAGCTAAAAGAGTAAAGAACTGACTTGCTCAAGGTCACACAGGTAGTAACTGCCAAAACCAGAATTTGAATCCAGATCCTTATATCTCACATCCAGTATACTTGTAGCCAACAAGGTGAGCAGCAACTGCTCAGCTTTTTCTTCCCTCAAGCCCTTTTCATCTTGACATCTGTACCTAGAAACAAAGGAATTGTTCAGGTAGCATATAATCAAATTAATGGGTGTTTGAACCATAAGTTTGAGGATAATGTTGTGGAAATGGACCTAAAAAGGACCAACCTGTTCCCAGGGACAGAGGGAGTCTCTGTGTCCTTTACAGTATACTAGGAATGACAATATGCTTTGCATAATAAGTCTCTCAGCTGTCCCCTTCCTCCATCCCATTAACTCCTCAGATTCTCCATCCTTCCATAATTCCTTTTCAAACTTTGTTTTCACTTAAGGTCTAACAATACAGGTTGGAAACCCACCAATCAACAAGGAGGAAGTAGAATTAGGAAGTAGACTCAGACAGGAAACTGAAGCTGTATGATTTGCTCAAGGTCACACAAAGGCAGAGTTGGAACCCAAGTCACCAAACCATAATTCTTAAACTGGAAGGACCTCAGACACTATTTAATCCATTGGGTCCATTTTACAGATGGGAAAAGTGAGGTCTGGAGAGGGGTTATGACTTAGAATCATTGACTTGTAGATATAAAATTAGGAGGCAATTCAACGGTCACATAGTCCAGTTATAGTGGAGAAAACCCTAATGCATAAAGGAATTTGTTTAGGGTCACACATGGTTGAGAGACCATCAGGACCATGGCGGGAGCCAGGGAGGCTGTCAAACCCAACCATCTCATTTTACTGGAGAAGAAGTTGAAACTCATATGTGGGAAACACTTTGCTCATTATCATACAATGAATGTCTGAGTTGGTACCTTAGCCTGTAGACTTGAAATCCAATGCTGACTGTTTTCTCCATAGATGTTTGAGGAAGGCTTTCAGAAAGCAAATTGAATGGTTGGCAAGGAAAAATATTGAGTCTGGGATTTCCTGGTGATTAATATGTATGGGAGCATTTCTTTATCTGGGCAAATAGAGTTGAACAGGCCCTTTTGGATGGTGGCTAATCTCCAGAAGAATGGAGGGAGGGAAGAAGGAAGGAAGGAAGGAAGAAAGAGAGGAAGGAAGGAAGTGAGAGAGGAAGGAAGGAAGGAAGAGAAGATAGAAGGAAGGAAGAAAGGAAGGAAGAGAGAGAACGAAGGACATGAGGGAGGAAGGAAGGAAGGAGGGAAGGAAAGAAGGAAGGAAGGAAGGAAGAGAGGAAGGAAGAGAGGAAGGAAGGAAGGAAGGGAGGAAGGAAGGAAGGAAGGATGGATGGAAGGAATGACATGAGGAAGGAAGGAGGGAAGAAGGGAGGGGGGAAAAGAAGGAAAGGAAGAAGGGAGAAAGGAAGGGCAAGGGGAGCCAGTAACTGCTCCCACAGTAACTCTGCCTGGCCTAATGGAGAATGAGTTAGCCTTGTGGTCAGGAGGCCCTGGGTTCAAATCGGGCCTATGATGCACATTAGCCATGTCACCCTGGGGAAGACTTCTGTGACTCTAAGTAACTCTATAATGCTGTAAATTGTAGGACAAATTGCTAAAGGGATCAATGAAAACATAGGTTCAGACCAAAAAGCAACCCATGAGGTTGGTATGATAAATACCAACTCTGATTATCCCAATATCTTTATTTTTATTCTGTATTGACTCAAGATCACAGATAAAGGGAGAAAAGATCTCAAAGGTCACTGTCTAACCTCTCCATCTTAATAATAATGAATCATAATTAATATTTACAACATTTAATAAATAATTATCCATAATAATAATTACAATTTTAAAACACTATATGCCAGGTACAATTATTCTCTCATTTGATCTTTACAAGAATCTGAGGGAGTAGTTGATATTATTATTCCCATTTTACAGATCAGAAAACTGAGGAAAACAGGTTAAATGACTTGCCAAGGTTATAGAGCTATTAGGAGTTTAAGGTTGAGTTTGAATTTGGGTTTTGCTGACTCCAGGCCCAGAGTTCTTTCCACAGCACCATCTGGATGCCCTTAATTCACAGAAGAGTGATTTTTCAAATTTTGTACAGGTCATAAACATCCAAAGCAGAGTTCAAACCCCTGTTCAAGGAAGGGGATTCTAAAAGTGTTCTGGTCCAATCCTCTCATTTAACAGGTAGGGAGAGTTAAATGAAGTGCCCAAAGTCACAGAAGTCATTAGCATCCGACAAGAGATTTGAATCCAGCATGGTTCTCTTCAACAATGGGATGTTCAAGCCAGTTCCAGTTGTTAAGTGATGAAGAAAGCCATACACACCCAGGGAGAGGCCTGTGGGATCTGAGGGTGGACCACAACATAGCATTTTCACACTCTCTATTGATGTTTGCTTGCATTTTGTTTTCCTTCTCAGGTTTTTTTTTTCTTGTAGATCTGATTTTTCTTGTGCAACAATATAACTGTATAAATATGTATACAAAAAAAGAGATTTGAATCCAGGACTTCTGACTCTTCTCTCCATTTTTAACAAGCTGCCTCCTTGCTTATCTGGGTTCATGCTGCTTCCTCCTGGTAGAGCCCTGGTTTTGAATCTTATTGGGCAGTCAAGGCAAGCCTACAGACCCCTTCTCAAAACCATGTTTAGAATATAATAAATAAAATGCAGAGTGTCTCAAAAGTCTGAGGATACTTGGAAACTTTTAAGAGTTTAAAGCTGTATTAAGACTATGGGGGACATCTTGTAATAGGATTGTAAAGGAAACTGATTACATGAGATTATGTAATTTTTTTTTCCCTCCAAGTTCCTGGGATCCCCCAGAACCTCTTCACGGAGGTTTGGACACCACAGATTAAGAACCCCTACAGTGGAATGTCAGCTCCTAGAGGGCAGAAACTGTTTTCCTTTGTTTTTTTATATTCCTGGTGTCTATTGCAGATTGTTATTATTGTTACTGGGTCACTTTAGTCCTGTCTGACTCTTTGAGATACCATTTGGGGTTTTCTTGCAAATGTGGTTTGCCATTTCCCTTTTCCAGTTCATTTTTCAGATGAGGAAACTGAGGCAAATAGAATGAAGTGACATGCTCAGGGTCACACAGCTAGGAAATGTCTGAAGCTGGATTTGAACTCAGGCCCGCTGATCTATCCATTGTACCACCTAGCTGCCTTGAGACATACTAAGTGCTTAGTAAATGTTTTTTTCTCTCTCCACCTAGGAATTACCTATAAAGAGATCAGATTTAACCCTTTGGAATCTCCATTTCAAACTATCCAAGCTTTATTTCTACTATACTACTCTTAAAATACTTAGCAATTACATAGTACTGAGGAAAATACCCTACCTTTCAGATCCTCAATTTCCCCATCTGTAAAATGGGGATCCCAGGGCTTGTCTTACCTTCCCCACTGGATTGTTATGAGGAATGCTTTGCTGGGCCCAAAGGGCTGTACAAATAGGACTTCAGTGTATTTGTATGTAGTAGGCATTTAATAATTGTATGTTGAATTGAATTTGATTGTCTGGTTGGCCCAGGAGGTAGCACCCTGCCCCTCTACCTCACTCTGTCAAGCAGTTCAACCAGCCCCCTGTGATTGTTGGTCGGCCGGTGGCCCGGAGCACCGTTTTCCATGTTTTACCGAATTGCCTGATACAGCAATAACTCAACTTTATTGATTGTGTCAAAAGCAGTAATTCAGGAAAGCTATTTAAATTCACGGGAGGAAGCGTGAGCAATTATAAGTGTCTACAGAAAATTATTCATCATTTCTCTTATTGGCTATTGAGCTTAGAGACAGACATTTTATGGAAGGCCGATGTGACAGTGAGAGAGCTGGTAATGACTGGGGTCTAACTCCCCGATCGGTGTGCAGTGAGGAAAAAAATAATCAACACTTGGGCTAATATAAATCTATATGCACAAAGCTTTATAGGGTATTACTGGAGGAGTGTGTAAGCGACCGGTGGTTTAAATTCATTTTGTACTTAATCCCAACGAAATCCACCCGGTCTACGCCTGCGTCCCCTATTTCAGCCTATAATAACATTGTGATTTGTGATGAGGCAGGTGATTTTTTTGCAGTATTTCCCTGTAGTTCAACTTTAATGAAAGCTTAAATCAAGGCTCAAGTCTAGTGGCTGACAAGCAGATGAAGCCCCGGCAGATTGCTGGGATGGATTGGAGGGGCAGAGGAAGGAAATGGTATGTGTCGGGGTTAGAAAGTGGTGGGGAGAAAATTGCTGTGACTTAAAAAACAAGAATTGATCACCTAATGGCCAACCTTTTGGTGAAAAGAGTCTCTGAAGTCAGCTAAAGTAGTCCTGGGATGGTAAACTTGAAAGAGATCTTAGAGGCTGATGAATTCAACTCTCCCATTTTACAGATGAGTAGACTGAGACCCAGAGGGAGGAAATGACTTACCCAATTTCATACAATCATAGACTTGGAGCTGAATGGGATCTTGTTAGTCACCTAGTCCAATTTTTTACTCATAAAACTTAGGAAAAGTATGGAACATCATTGGGTCTCAGTTATATTATCTGTAAAATGAAGCAACTGGAATAGTTGAAGCCATCATTTCTCTTATTGACTTGAGCTTAAAGACAGACATTTTATGGAAGGCTGACATGACAGTGAGAGAGCTGGTAATGACTGGGGTCTAACTCCCCATGGGTATGCAGTGAGGAAAAAAACATCAACACTTGGGCTAATATAAATCTATATGTACACAGCTTTATAGGATGTTGCTAAAGGGGGGTGTGTAAACTACTCGTGGTTTAAATTCATTTTGTACTTAATCTCAACAAAATCTGAGGACCTTTAACAACTTAATATTTTAATTTATTTTTAGAGTCACACAGGTAGCTACATACCCATTCCAAACCCCCTCCCCAGTTCTTGGGTCAGGAAGACCTGAATTCTTTTTTTGTTTGTTTGTTTTTGCTGAGGCAGTTGGGGTTAAGTGACTTGCCCAGGGTCACACAGCTAGGGAATGTTAAATGTCTGAGACCAGATTTGAACTCAGGTTCTCCTGACTTCAGGGCTGGTACTCTAGCCACTGCACCACCTAGCTGCCCCAAGGAAGACCTGAATTCAAATACAGCCTTAGATGTGTCTCCCAGCAAGTCTCTTAACTACTGTCTGCCTCAGTTTCCCCATTTGTAAAATGATGCCAATAATAGCCGTTTCCTCTCTGGGTTGTTGTGGGGATCAAATTTATTATAAAACTCATTGCAGACTTTAAAGTCTAAATCAATGCAAACTATCCCCGTTATTATTATTATTATTATTATTATTATTATTATCCATCAAGCAATGGGCTGTGTCAGAGGAATGGTATATAATAGTAAGTTTCCAGGAATTCAAAGCAAGTAATAAATCATTGCCAAGGGGTGGATCAGTCGGGAAAGGCTTCATGGTGAAAGTGACATTTGAGCTGGCTTGGAAAGGAAGAACAAGGGAAGGATTCCAGGGAGGATAATAGGATGAAGTCAGGAGAGCGGAATGCGGTGATGTGTTTGGAGGAGAGAGCCAGGTCCGTTGGACCAGAGAGTTCATTTCCCATAAGGCCACAGTGGGAATCAAGGTGAACAGGTGGGTTAGAAATAGGTCATGGAAAACATGAGCTGCCAGACTGAAGAGCTTGGATGTTCTCCTGCCGGCGAGGGGATCTGCTGCTAGGAAACAGGAGGAACCTTTCTGAGGCAATGTTTCGCACAAATCCCTCTCATGGCCAATCATCATAACTCACATGTCTACGGCCCTCCAAGGATAACAAAGCACTTTCCTAACAAGCTTGTAGGGCAGGTTATGCAAATAACTTGAAAGCTCTTTTACCATAGGCACCTGGAGACTGCGGGGTTCTGTGCAGGGAGTGGATTTTTTGACCACATCACTCCGGAAGGCCATTAGCTTGGTACCATGGGAAGCGTGGTACCCAGAGTGCCCGGATCTGGTGCCTTGTGGGACCTCTCACTCCTCTGCTCTCCAAGGCACTCGTCCATAAAACGGGAGTCTTCTTCTGGTTCTAAATCTGAGATTTAGAATATCTATATATACATTCTGTAATACAGAATATATATAAATTCTACATGTATAGAACATATTGAATATATAGAGAAGATATATATATAGAGAGAATATACATATTCTCTCTATAGAGAATATACATATTCTCTCTATAGAGAATATACATATATTATATATATATATATATACTCTATATCTTCTCTAGACAAATATATAGAAAAGATATATATATATACATGTAGAATATATATCCTCTCTATATAGAATATTCTATATATAATCTATATATTCTCTCTCTATATAGAATAGAGAATACACTATGTAATAAATTATTTAACCTTTCTAGGTCGGCTTTGGTTTCCCCAATTGTAAAATTGGAGGAGGAGGATTACATCACCCCTAAGATCACTTCTCTCTAACTTTTAAGGTTTTCTCCCATCGTTGAATCTGTGATCCAATGGTTCACCTTGGAACCCCAACATACCTTTCCAATCTTGTCTAATGCTTCTTCCCAATATGTAATCTATGCTCTGTATGACTTCGTAGTTCCTTTTTTTATATAAAGCTTTTTATTTACAAAACATGAGTGACCTTTCAACATTGACCTTTGCAAAAACTTTTTTTTCCCAAGCTTTTCCCCTCCTTCCCCCCACCCCCACCCCTAGATGACAGGTAATCTAATACATGCTAAATAGGATAAATTATATGACAAATACAATACATGTATACATATCTATACAGTTATCTTACTGCACAAGAAACATCAGATCTAGAAAGAGAAGAAGAAAAAAACAACCTAAGAAGGAAAACAAAATGCATGGAAATATTCACAGAAAGTGTTAAAATGCTGTGTTGTGGTTCACTCTCAGTTCCCACAGGCCTCTCTCTGGATGTATATGACTATCTTCATCGCAGAACAACTGGTTTGAATCACATCATTGTTGAAGAGAACCATGTCCATCAAAATTGATCATCGTATAGTCTTGTTGCTGTGTATAATGTTCTCCTGGTTCTGCTCATTTCACTCAGTATCAGTTCATGCAAGTCTCTCCAGGCCTCTCTGAAATCGTCCTGTTGGTCATTTCTTACAGAACAATAATATTCCATAACATTCATATACCATAATTTATTCAGCCATTCTCCAATTGATGGGCATCTTTTCAATTTCCAGTTTCTTACCACTACAAAAAGGGCTGCCACAAACATTTTTGCACATGTGGGGCCCTTTCCCTCCTTTAAAATCTCTTTGGGATGTAGGCCCAGTAGAAACACTGCTGGGTCAAAGGGTATGCACAGTTTGATAACTTTTTGAGCATAGCTCCAAATTGCTCTCCAGAATGGTTGGATCCGTTCACAGTTCCACCAACAATGTATTGGTGTCCCAGTTTTCCCACATCCCCTCCAACAGTTATCATTATCATTTCCTGTCATTTTAGCCAATCTGACAGGTGTGTAGTGGTATCTCAGAGTTGTCTTAATTTGCATTTCTCTGATCAATAGTGACTTGGAGCACCTTTTCATGTGACCGGAAATAGTTTCAATTTCTTCGTCTGAAAATTGTCTGTTCATATCTTTTGACCATTTATCCATTGGAGAATGGCTTGAATTCTTATATATTTGAGTCAATTCTCGATATATTTTAGAAATGAGGCCTTTATCAGAACGTTTGGATGTAAAAATATTTTCCCAGTTTACTGCTACCCTTCTAATCTTGTCTGCATTCATTTTGTTTGTACAAAACCTTTTTAACTTGATATAGTCAAACTTATCTATTTTGTGATTAATGATGACCTCTAGTTCTTCTTTGGTCACAAATTCCTTCCCCCTCCACAGGTCTGAGAGGTAAACCATCCTACATTGTTCTAATTTGTTTATAGTATCATTCTTTATGCCTAGATCATGAATCCATTTTGACCTTATCTTGGTATATGGTGTTAGGTGTGGGTCAATGCCTAATTTCTTCCATACTAGTTTCCAATTATCCCAGCAGTTTTTGTCAAATAGTGAGTTTTTATCCCCAAAACTGGGGTCTTTGGGTTTATCAAACACTAGATTACTATTGTCATTGAGTATTTTGTCCTGTGAACCTAACCTATTCCACTGATCCACTACTCTATTTCTTATCCAGTACCAAATGGTTTTGGTGACCACTGCTTTATAATATAGTTTTAGATCTGGTGCAGCTAGGCCACCCTCATTTGCATTTTTTTTCATTAATTCCCTTGAAATTCTTGACCTTTTGTTTTTCCAGATGAATTTTGTTGTTATTTTTTCTAGTTCAGTTAAATAATCTCTTGGGAGTTTGATTGGTATAGCACTAAATAGATAGATTAGTTTAGGTAGTATTGCCATCTTTATTATATTCGCTCGACCTATCGACCTCATAGTTCTTTAACCATGTTACTCCTTCCACCAAAACACATCCATAAACTGGAAGAAGGTGTGGGTAAAACTATTTCCCTCTGAAACATCACTGCTCTGTAGAAAACTATTGATTAGGCATCCTGGATCCACAGTCAAAAGGACCTGTGTTCAAATCCTACATCTGATGGTAATCATATATGTGAAAGTAAATTTTCAGAGCTTCAATCTCCTCAATTACAAAACTAATACCTCTCTTGATATGACCATGACTCATGTGACTGAGTTGTAGATGAGTGGCAAGTTGGCACTGGTGTAAATACTTCACATACTGGGAGTTCCTGACAGAAATGCTTCAGAGCTCATACATTATGGGGTTGTTTCCAGGCTCAGGTAAGACCAGGCAGGTAGAGTATTTCAAAAATCTTAATTCCCTATCTGAGAGAGTATTAAGGTGAGAAGTAGTCAGAGGACTGCTTAGTAATTTTTATTTTTTTTCTTTTTTTAATTTTGTAGAATATAAATTTTATTTACCTACCTTGAATAATTTTTTTACATGTGAAAAATACTTTATCATATTGTTTGGAAAGCTTAATTATTATACTGTTTAAGTCTAATGTTATATGACTAGAGATTGAAGACAGTATGTTGCCCTAATCGTTGTGATTTTCCAGGAATACTAGAAATAGCTACAGGGAATTTAGGGTTCCCCAGATACTGGATTCACATAAAACATTAATATTTTGGATCTTGTTTTGAATCCACCTAAGCTAAGATTTTGAGTTCTTTTTGTGTTTTGATTTCACCCAAATTTTAATGAATAAAAAGGGACCTTCTCACTGGAGGTATGGGCTTGGAGGAGGGAAGAGCCATTTTTGACATCCTATTTAAAAGAGTGGGTAAATTTTTACCCACCTTGATCCTTTACCAAGGATCTGAACTGCTGAGCGGAGGTGGGAAGGATGTTCTGGGCTTCCCCCAGGGGCAGAGCCAGCAGTGATGGGGGACAGACAGATGGGCAAGTTTAGGCCAATCATCAGGACCACTTCCAGATTGTGAGCCAGGTCTTGGCAGACAGAGGGATCATGCGATTTTTTTTTTCTGAGACTTAGCAGCGTTTGTTAGGAGTAGGGAGAAATCATCCCATTTTCTGGAGGCTAGATGGTGGCCATTAGGGTTTCTCAGGACTCTGTGGAGTTAATACAGAGAGACATGCCAGCAGCTAGGACAGGAGAACCAAGCAGGTTGGTGTGGTTAGGATTCTTTCCATACAGACAGAATCCCAGAATGACAAAATCTCAGAGTTGGAAGGGACTCTGGAAGCCTCTTAGGCAGCCTGGCATTAGGAATTGGTTTTGGAGCCATTCTTACTCCTTATCTGAGTAATCTTGAACAATTTTTGACATTTCTAGGCCTCCATTTGCTCATCTGTAAAATGGGAGTTGGACTTTCCAAGGTTCCATAATCCGGCTCACACATGAACCACAATCTTCTCTGCAGCTTTTACTTCAGATGCCTCTAATGAGGGGGACCCTACTATTTCACAAAGCCTGTTTCACTTAGGGTAGATCTAGTTGTCAGAGACATCTAGCCTCAATTTACCTTTTTTTGCCAGTTCCATCCATCATTCAGCTTTCGGGGGCCAAGCAGAGCAAGTCCAGCCCTTTTTCTGCCGGATAAACCTTCAGAGACTCGAAGACATCTGTCTTCTGAAGGACAATCCAAACTTCTCTTCTCTGGGAGAACTATTCCTGATTCAACTACTCTGTCTGTCACAAATGCAAGGACCTTCTCCGTCCTTGTTGCCTATTTTGGGATGCTTTCTTTAGTGTAGTGGTTCTCGAAGTATAGGCCAGGGACCTTTGGGCGAAGTCCTTGGGACCCTTTTTTGATTGCCCTTGAGGGAAAAATGAAAACTTTTTTCTTTTTTTTTTTAAATGAAAGCTTTTAATTTTCAAAGCATATACATGGGAAAATTTTCTTTTTCTTTTTTTATTAAAGCTTTTTATTTTTCAATTTTATTTTCATATGCATGGATAATTGTTCAACATTAACCTTGCAAAATCTTATATCCCAATTCCCCCCCCCCCCTATCTCACCCCTTCCCCTAGATGGCAAGTAGTCCAATATGTGTTGAACATAGTAGAAATATATGTTAAACGGATAATTTTTCAATGATGACTCTTGTAAAACCTTGTGTTCCAAATTTCCCCCACCCATCCCCTCCCCTATTAATCTATTTTAAACATGTTAAAATGCATGGAAAACTTTTTTCTTAATAATACAAAGATGTTTTGATTTGTAATAACAGATAAAACAAATCCACATAAACAAAAGCATTTAAGAAAAATCCTCACTAATTTCTAAGAGTGGAAAGGGGTCCTAAGATCATAAAATATGAGAATGTTCCCCGAGTGTGTTTATATTTTGCCTTCCTAAAATATGGCTCTTAGAACTGAATGCATCTTAGAACTATTCTGCAGATGGGGCCTGATTCTTACTTCAAGGAGTGAAAAGACATCAGTGGTAATATAATTAACCTAAAAGCATTTTCCTCGCATTGAAGTTAACCTGGTATAATGATGATAAACCCTCCCTCAGCATAGAGAGAGACATTATTGACTTTGAGACCCTCTGTCAATGAAGACGTCTCTTGGCGTCAGGAGGCTCTTGGCCCGCCGCTCTTGTACTAATTTTTTCTGACTGTTTCAAATTAGAAATGCTCTTGTGATATGGGTTTTCTGTCTGCAGGAGGGAAATGTTTAGAGCTTTTAAATCTTGTAGAAATGTTGGTCTTGGTTAAAAAAGAGAAAGAGAGAGAGAGAGGGAAAAACAAGGAGATTAACATGGTTTTCACCTTTGTTGGATTAATTTTTACTGATTTTAAACTCTCCTCTGATATCAATTTGCTGTAATGATCCTGGGCAAGATATTACCTCTTGATTGATGATTTGGAGCCAGGAAGACTAGAGTTCAAATCTTGCCTTAAATGTGATCCTGGGAAAGTTACTTCAGACTCAGTTTCTTCATTTGTAAACTGGGGATGATAATAGTACCTACCTTATAGGGGTCATAGGCAACTAAGTGATGTAGTGGTTAGAGTGATGGCATTTGGAAAGGCCTAATTTTGAATCCTGCCTTTTTATTTGTGTGATCCTGGGCTGTCACTTAATCTCTTTCAGCCTCAGTTTCCACTTCTCTAAAATGGGATTAATAATAACAACTACTTTAGAGGGTTGTTGTGAGCATAAAAAGAGATAACATGTATAAAGCCCTCTGAAAACTATATAATCCAATAGAAATGCAGGCTATAGCTACTTTTTATAGCACTTTAAGGGGGCAACTAGGTTGCTCAAGAGTCAGGAAGACCCGAGTTCAAATTCAGCTTCAGACACGTACTAGCTCTATGACTTTGGTTTAGTCACTTGCTTTAATTTTCTCCTCTGTAAAACAAGCTAGAAAAAGAAATGGCAAACCATTCTATTTTCTTTCCCAAGAAAATCCCAAATAGAGCCATAAGGAGTTGGATACAATTAACAATTTAACAGCAAAAAAACCCACTTATTAAGCACCTACTACGTGCCAGGCACTGTGCTAAATGCTGGAGATATAATTATTTAAAAAAACCCAAATAAACAGTCCCCCCCCCCGAGAAGCTTTCAATCTAAAGAGGGAGATAACATGCAAATGGAGGAAAGCAGGGGTAAAGGGATGGGACAGAGAGGGGTGCAATGTACCCAACACTGAAGCATCTTGTCAGGTGGAATTGAAACCAGGCAGGGCAGCTGAAATCACACACACACACACACACACACACACACACACACACACACACAAAATATGTAATGTCAGGTATATTATGTAATATATAAAATGTTTTGCAGTCTTCAAAATGTTAAATAAATTTGTAGCTAATTATCCATGTCCCACAGATAGTAAAATGAAAGAACTCGAATCTCAGACTTCTGACTCCAAGACCAGTGCTCCTGTAGAAGGCAACAGCAATCCTACCTTCAAGAAATTCACAGATTGAAAAGCCCAATTTCACACTTAGGAAATAGTTAAATTATGGTTCTTAATGCCATCTGCATCCAGAGAGAGAACTAGGGAGACTGAATAGGGATTGAAGCATAGTATTTTCATTTTTTCATTTGTTTATTTGTTTGTTTTTCTTTCTCATGTTTTTTTTCCCTTTTGGTCTGATTTTTCTTGTTCAACATGACAAATATGGAAAACATGTTTAAAATAATTGCACATATTTAATTGTATCAGATTACTTGCTGTCTTGGGGAGGGGGGAGATAAGGGAGGTGAGGGAGAGAGGGAGAAAAATTTGGAACACAGAGTCTTACAAAAATGAATGTTGAGAACTATCTTTGCATGTATTTGGAAAAATAAAATATTATAATAAAAATTATGATTCCTGAGAATATGGAATAAAGGCCAGTAGTATAGAGGGGGAATGATGCAGAAAAAGGAGAAATCACTGTGGATTTAGGAAAGTTAGGGGAGGAATAGTCAAGATTCTGAAGAAAAGTTGGCCCACTCTTGGAGGATTTGAGGGAGAAGCTGAACTCAAGAAATGTCAAAACTAGACCCTGTAGAGATCATTGTTGCAAGATCTTGCCCAACAGTAGGGATGGTGGGGAGAGGTATTGCTGCAAGACTGGTGAAAGGCAAAGGTCTCACTTTTCAAAAAAAGAACACACACACACACACACACACAATCTTTGGGCTGGGTTGACTTCTATTCCTGGCAAGATTCAAGACTGTATTTTGGGGTTTTTTAAATGTATTTATTAGTTTTCAACATTTAGTTTTATAGGATTTTGATTGCCATTCCCCCCCCAAGACAATAAGCAATCTCATAAAGATTATATGTGTACAATTACATTAAACAAATTTCCCCATTAGTCATGTTGTGAAAGAGGAATCAGAGCAAAAGGAAAAACCACAAGAAAGAAAAAAACAACAAATGTGAAAATAGTATGTTTCGTTCTATATTCACACCCCATAGTTCTCTCTCTGGACGTGGATGGCATTTTCCATCACAAATCTTTTGGAGTTGGCTTTGATCATTGTGTTGCTCAGAAGAGCAAAGTCTATCAAAGTTGATGAATCACATAATGTTATTGTTACCATGTACAATAGAGAATGTATTTTTCTAGGAAAGGCTTGGGAATATCTAGAAATGGAAAGAAAGGCACACTAAAAACCATTTTGCTTTTATCAGGTGTAAGTCATTCCACTGCTAACTTTCATCTCTTTTCTTACAGAGGAGGAGTCAGAAGTATAGATCTGGAGAACATAGAAATGGGTAGTCTGAATGTTAGGAAGCACTGAAGAAAGAAGACCTCTCTTCTTTTCTTATGGGCAAGATGAAGAGACAGGCTTAGAACTGATTGAACAGAACTGGAAGGGACCTTGGGCAAGCCATTGAGTCCAATCCCGTCACTTTACAAATGAGGAAACTGAGATCTAGGTGGGACCCATGTCCAGGGCCATACAGCTAATATGTGGATGATCTGAATTAAAGAGTAGTAATTAGTGCTTCAATCTCAATTCAGATGAAGGTTTCCAATAATAACATTAATTGACATTTTTATACCATTTCAAAGTTTGTAAAGGACTTTACAATATCTCATTCTATCCTCATAATGACCCTGGAAGGTAGATGCCTTTATTACTCCCATTTTATAGATGGGAAAACTGATGCACAAGTCCTGTTGTGTCCAAGATCACAGAGCTACATATGAGGTTGATTGGATCTTCTGGATTTCGACTGAATCCACTATCTACTGTGCAACCTAGCTGCCATATTGTCTAGGAGAATCCTCCACATCTCCATTTTCGCATATGTGTGTGTGTATGTATGTGTGTGTGTGTGTGTGTGCTTGTGTGTGTGTGCTTGTGTGTGTGTGTGCTTGTGTGTGTGGACTTGTGATTACATGAGTTTGAAGAGCTCAATGGTATGAAAAGCTTGGTATGAAGAGGGGAATGGACTTGGAATCAGGAAAACCTCCTTAGATATTTACTATCTGTGGAACCCTGGATAAGTCACTTAAAGGTCTTCAATTATCCTCACCTATAAAGCCAATCCATCAGTCTGTTGATAAGCATTTATTAATGCCAGACACTGTACTAAGCCCTGGGGATATAAAAAAGGGCAAAAGAGATAGTCCCTGCCTTCAAGGAATTTACAATCTAATGGAGCCGATAATATGCAAACAAATATGTACAAACAAGATGTAGGCAGTAACCAGTCAATAAACATTTATTAAACACCTATTATGTGCTATCTCTGAGAATACAATAAAAAGCAAAAGATAATCCCTGCCCTTGAGGAGTTCACAATCTAATGAAGGAGACAATATAATCAAATATGTACAAACAAAATGTAGACAGAATAACTAGTTAATAAACATTTATTAAGCACTTACTATGTGGCAGGCACCATGCTAAATTCTGAGGACACAGCAAAAGACTATCCCTGTCTCGAGGAGCTCACAATCTAATGGAAGAGACAACATGCCGATTTTATACATATGCATATATATATATATGCTACATATATTTTAAATATGTATAAACAAAATATCTCCATCTATAATGGGCAAATAGAAGATAATATAAAAAGGAGGGTCTCTCTTGAGGAGGGGAGTGGAAGATCTCAGCCTGTTCTCAGCCTCTTGCTCCCAAGCTAATTGAAGGATAACAGACAGAGTTGGAAGGGATCTCATACATGACATTGAGTCCAACTCCTTCATTTTATAGATGAGGAAACTCAGGCACAGCAAGGTTAAATGACTTATGGGATAGAGCCATTACTATCTGAGGCACCATTTGAGCTCAGCTTTTCCCAATTCAAGGTTCAGGGCCTAATCTTGCTGCCCTCCCAAGGGGAAATCTTTCTTGGGCAGAGTCCTACCTGAGAAATGCAAGCAGTCCCAGGGCTAGGACTCATTCTTGGGCAGAATCCTACCTGAGAAATG
>JAJPUD010001166.1:186441-202329 GCA_023553655.1 Myrmecobius fasciatus | reverse complement strand
TCCCAGGGCTAGGACTCATTCTTGGGCAGAATCCTACCTGAGAAATGTAAGCAGTCTCAGGGCTAGGACTCTCTGGGGGAGACATCTTTCTCCAAAGAGAATTGATTAGGCTCTGGGAGGCCTTGCAGTAACTTAGCTCATACATTCCTTCCTCTGGGCAAAGAGCCAGGGAAAAACAGAGCTTTCTCCTGAGAGAGGGAGGAGAGCTCTCTGGCTCCCTGCTTGGAAACCCTCAGACTCTAGGAAGATGCAAGTCCTCAGGGCCTTCCCTGCTGGGCCTGTCTCAGCCCTGCTAAGTCTTGGGAAAGCCAGTTTTCTTCTATCTTCTTAACAGCAACTCCCTGAAGTTGAAAAAGCTCATGTGCTCTGACACCTCCTCCTCCTCAGTTTCCTGGTTCTGCCTCCTCTTTCCTGCTTCTAATTGATGCACCTTCCAAGTCTCCAACGGCTTACAGAAATGAGCTCCGCAATTCTTCAAGTCAGAACTCTTACTCTAGCATTCATGGAAGCATGGTTAAGGGAAAATTAGAGGGCCTGGATTCCAATCCTTGCTATATGATCTTGGGTAAAACCCTTACAGATACAAAGAAAAGTAAAAGATAGAATCTGCACTGGAGAAATTTATAGTTTAGTAGAAAAGACAACTATATATATATATATATATATATATATATATATATATATATATATATATATAAGCTATAGACAGATTAAACTGAAAATGAGCAACAGAGGCAAGCCACATGAGAAGGTAGAGAGATAGCCAGCCTTAGAGTCACAAAAGTCTGGATTCAAATCCTGTTTCTGGCTTATACTAGCTATGTGACTCTGGAGAATCTGGAGAGTCAATTTCTCAGTGCCCCAGGAAATTTTGGAAAACTCTAAGCAGCAAAGCAGCTGAGATCTACATTGGTGAAGGGAGTTGCCTGAAGCTTCTATGCTGACACAATCTCTGCTCTAGATCTAATATTCCAAGGAGGCAGTCTCTTTCTTGCCAGGGTCAGGAAGAAAGCAAGCCTCAGAGGCCCCAGATGACCTTTGGGGAAGGAAGAGAGACAGAAAGAGTCCCAAGTGATTTTCCAGGCCCTTAGTCACATTCTGTGAAGTCAGCTTCCTAAGAACAACACCCACGCAGATGTCCATGGCAGACAGGGGCTGGGCTGTTGTCATGGCAGCAGCCTTGCGTCCATCAAGGTCTTTCTACCAGATGCCATTCCTGGGCTCCCTGCCCCCCTTCTCCTGGTTCCCCCAATCCCTCAGGGAGGCTCTAAGAGCTGGGTGTCAGGAAAGTGTGGCCAAAAGCCCATCAGGCCACTGAAGGAATGGACTCTTCTTTCCTGCCCCAGGGATGTAGCCTTTCCATCACTCTACTGGGCTCCCTGGGAGCAAGCCAGTCCCTTCTGAGTTAGCCTTCCTCTCCCTTTTTTCTCCTCTCCCTCAGGGTTTGGGGGAAGGGGCCTCTGGATAATTTCTGGGCCATTGTACCCTGGTGGCAGCCTGAAAATTTATCACCCAAGAAACATCTTCTGGTTCAAAGTGCACATCCGTTCTGTTAATGGTCCACGATCTTTCCCCCCGGGGAGGAAATAGAAAGAAAGGAGACATTATTGCCACCAGACTGAGCCAACCAGAATTAACATGACAATGTCTCCCCTACCAAGAGATGCTGACTCCATCCAGAAAACAAATGGCTTTCTCTTCCCCCTGGCCAGGAGGAAGCTTGCTGGGGCATCCCCAGCCCTGGGCAGACTGGGGCCTCTCACCTCTCCTAACAACTAGTCCCTTTCCTGTTTTATCTCCAGAGAGGAACAGGGCTTGGGGATAATGTCTCTCCTTTGGGGCCCTTTTCCACCCCACTTAGCCCCATCCTCAAATAACTGAAAAGCTATCATGCAGAAGAGCAACTAGACTCAGTCCCTGTATCCTAGGAGACAAATATGGGAGAAAGAGATGGACATTTCAGAGCTGCAAAATGAGGCTTGATAGTGACAAAAACGTATTGACAAGTCGAGCTTTTCCAGAGTAAAATGGGAAGTCTCAATGGGTAAATGGGGAGCAGGTCCCCTCCCTTGGAATATCTCCAGCATATAGCTGTTACACACACACACACACACACACACACACACACAGAGCATATATAGACCCTGATGGGATGAAAGCATCCCTGGCACCCAGCTAGCAAACAGTAGGTATTTAATAAATGCCAGTAGACTTAGTTCATCAGTATGGCTGATCATTTGTCTGATATTGTGGCCTAGAAAATATATTAGATGAGGAATCAGGAAGACATGTTCAAATCCCTCCTCAGAGACTTACAAGCTGGATGAGCTTGGGCAAATCATTTTTTGAGACAGACTGGTACAATAGATAAAGTATTGGATTTCAGGCGGAAGATCTACTTACTCATATTCAGCCTGAAGCATATGACTCTGAATAGGGCTGGGAATGTGGAGTGGATTTTCAGGGTCTATGAACTTTAAAAATACATTTTTTGATAATTATATTTCATTGTGATTGGTTTCTTTTATAATCCTGGGTATTTTACTCTTGCGTCCTAAAACATTTTATTCCGAGAAGGACTCCACAGGTTTCATGATCCATGACATAAAATAGATTAAGTTTAAACTGAGTTCCCAAGTTAGAGAAAACCTTAACCAAAAGGAATGAATACCTAATGGCTGGACTTCAGATATCTGCAGGGGAGAGATTTTTGAGGTAAATATTTATACTCCCTGAGCTGATGGCTGTTTCTTTCTGACTACTCCAGTTAAGAGAGGACTTTCTCCCATGAAGCAGAACAGGTTTGACTGCAACAAAAAATATTCTTATTACTGCTCCTAAAAGTAGAATAATAATCAATAATTGTAATTAGCAAAATTATTAGGAATAAAAATCATTGTTATTAATAATAATCTCATTGTGGCATGGAGATGGCCTTGTGCTTATTTATTTTGATAGTGTTTCATTTTTCTAATTCACACTCAGGGTTGCAGAGTTAAGAAGTGTCTCAGGCTGGATTTGAACTCAGAACTCCAGACTCTAGTCTTATCCATTGTACTACCTACCTATAGAGAAAGCAACTCTGATGGGCTGGCCACATTGTTCAGATGCCAAATATACACTTGCCAAAAATAAAAAAATAAAAAAAAACCCTATTTTACAGAAAGCTCACATGGAGAAGCGATACAAGGACACTTTCAAGACTTCTCTAAAGAATTTTGCAATTGATTATGTAACATGAGAGACACTGACACAGGACCACTCAGCATGGCACGTGCCCTCATCAGAGAAGGTGCCGTTCTCTCTGAGCAAAACAGAATTGCAGTAGCTCAAAAGAAATGTGAGATGAACGAACGTAGAGAATCCACCCCAAATGTTCACATGGACTTCGGTCATGATTTAAGATTGGTTGAGAGATTTCTGAGTTCTACTTGTGCCCGATCTGTGGTGGAGATTTCCAAGCTGATCAGCCACAGTCAGATACACTGCAACTTGACTCTAATATAGTGATTCCATTTTGGTCCTCTTTGAAAACAAAAAAAATCAATTTATTCTTCTAATTACATGTAAAGACAAGTTTTAACAGTCATTAAAAAATTAGAGTTCCAAATTTTCTTCCTTTCTCCCCCATCTTCCTTTTCCTTAAGATGGTAAGCAATTTAATACAGGTTATATGTGTGCTATCATGTAAAACATGTTTCCATATATTAGTCAAGTTGTGAAAGAAGAAATAGACCAGAAGAAAAAACAGACCGAAAGAAAAAACCATGAAAAAAGTGGAAAATAGTATGCTTTAATCTGCATTCAGATTCCATCAGTTCGTTCTTTGGATGTGGATGATATTTTTCCTCATGAGTCCTTTGGAATTGTCTTAGATCATTGAATTGCTGGAAATGGCTAAGTCATTTATAGTTGATCATCATTATAGTGTTGTTATTGTATACAATGTTCTGGTTCTGTTCACTTCACTTTAAATCAACTCATGTAAGTCTTTCCAGGTTTTTTTGAAATTTGCCTACTGATCATTTCTTATAGCACAATAGTATTCCATTATATTTATATACAGCAGCTTGTTTAACCATTCTCCAAATGATGGGTATCCCCTTAATTTCCACCACAAAGAGAACTGCTCTAAATATTCTTGTACAAATACATCCTTCACCCCCCTTTTATGATCTCTTTGAAATACAGACCAAACAGTGATATTGTTGGATCAGAGGGTATATACACAGTTTTATAGTCCTTTGGGCTTCGTTCCAAATTGTTCTCCAGAATGGTTGGATCAGTTCACAACACCATCAGAAGTGCATCGGAGTCCCAATTTTCCCACAACCCCTCTAAGGCTTATTATTTTCCTTTTCTGTCATGTTAGCCAATCCGACAGGTGTGAGATTGTATTAATTTACATTTCTCTAATCAATGGTGACTTAGAGCACAGTTTTGTGTTTATTAAAGGCCATGCCAGTTGGCTGGCACGATCTGGGAGGTCTTACAAAGCCAGAAAGGTTTTGAGACCAAGCCCAGGAATATGTCTATGGTCCAAGACCAGCCAGGCTAAATTCAGAGATTTCATTACTGATTCTACATTGATTCTTTTCAATTTTAGCAAAGTCATCCTCCAAAGCAGAGAAAGTTCATAGAATCATAGTATAAAACCCCAACCTATGTGAGTATCCAGTTCCATGAAGCCCCATGATGCTACATATAATGGGTTGTGATTTAAGATTGCTTGAGAGATTTCTGAGTTCTGTAAGGTTGAGATATTTCAGAAGAGTTTAAGATAGATGCAGAGATGGAAGTACAAAAAAAGGGTAAGTACCCTTAATGTAAACTGAGTAGGGAAACAAACAAAAAAAAAAAAACTTGATACTGATTGTTCTACAAATACCCACAAGGGAGATCTCGCAGGAGCCACAAACATATGGCAAATTAGTTTCCAACATATTCCTAGTGCCTGAAACCTTAAAAAGTGCTAAAAGCAGATTCTCTTCCCCTTCCCCCCTTCAGGATCATTCTCTTCAATCTATCCTTGGTTGAGTTAAGATCTTATCTCAAACCCAGTCAAATAGCTCATTTCTTCTGTGTTGGATCACTTACTCTAATCTATATAATTCCCCCAGTTTGGTTTTCTGCTTACTTTCAATAAAAAAAGGTTTACCAGTTATTTTTGTGTATCCAGAGTTTGATTGGAGGAAGTTAAGCTAGTGAAAGTAAGCTAAATGTTACCCTCTTCTTAAGAATGACCAAGGGAAATATCTTTTATTCTGAAACTCTCATAATCCTAGACCAGAGCTATTTGGAACTGTGATCGATGTTTTGTGTTGTTGAGTCATTTCAGTTGTGGTTTTCTTGGCAGAGATACTGGAGTGGTTGGCCATTTCCTTCTCTGGCTCATTTTACAGATGGGGAAACTTAAGATAAACTGGGTAAGGTGACTTGTTCAGGATCACTCAGCTAGTAAGTCTGAGGCCAGATTTGAGATATAAATATATATAGAGATTTTTTTTTTGGCAAAGATAGAGGAGTGCTTTGTCATTTCCTTTTCTGGCTCATTTTACAGATGAGGAAATTAAGGTAAACAGGGTAAGGTGATCTGCCCAGGATCACAAGACTAGTCAGTGGCCAGATTTGAACTCAAGAAGGTGAATCTTTTGACTCCAAGCTTGATACTCTAGCTATATCCACTGTGCCCCCTAACTGTCCATTATAGATATAATGCCTTTTATATATATGTTATAGGTATAATGCCTTTGATATATGTCTAAGGCATTATATCTATAATAATTATTATGGAATGTAATAATTATTATAGATTATATATATATAAAATTCTAGCCCATATATCTATGTACATGTATATATATGTATACACTCATACTTGGATTGGAGATAAGAGAGGGAAGGAGAGAGTGATCACCTCTAGACTTCCCCTTGCTCTCCACAAAGACAAATCTCATAATCTCCCTTGAATGTGGGTTGGGCTAGGTGCCAAATTAGATCTTTAACTGGCCCTGCCACATATAATATTTTGCATTAGAGACCAACCACATATATTACATGTGGGACTTTGTCTGCAGTATTTCTCTCTCTTTTTAATTATGGCTTTTTATTTTCAAAATATATACATGGATAATTTTAACATTCACCCCTACAAAACCCTGTGCTCCATTTCCCCCCTCCTTTCTACCTCCTTCCCCCAGTTGGCAAGTGATCCAATATATGTTAAACATGTGCAATTCCTTTATGTATATTTCCATAAATATCATGCTGTACAAGAAAAATCAGATCAAAAGGGAAAAAAAGGAGAAAGAATACAACATTCAAGCAAACAAGAAAAAAGTGAAAATACTATGTTGTGGTCCACAATCAGCTCCCACTATTCTCTCTCTGGTTCACAGTATTTCTCACTAATTTTCCTGGTCATGTCCTTTGCAAGAATTTTTCTTTTCTTTTTAAAAAACTGCCCAAAGAATTGGACATTTTCGTGATATTTCTGAGTATTTTTCCTCAAGCTTTCTCATTACCTTTTCTTAAAGCTGGTAAATGACTATCACCTTCTACTTTGGATCTAAAGTCACTCCTTTGCTCTAGGCTTTCCATTTTAAAAAGTCCATGTTTAGGGAGCTGGGGTTCCTTTCATCTTTGCTATTTTTTATTTCTTATTTAACTTTTTCTCCCTACCTTTCTGGCTTCACATTTTAAAATGCTCTTTGCTTTCTGTGTGGCAGGTAGATTTTTTTCTTTCTGAAAGAGTGATTTTGAAAAACAGGTTCCCCCCCCAACCTTTTCCAAAAAAGTATCTGAGATGCAACTTTCCATCAGAATAATCGTGAATCCTGTTAGTATTTTTTTAATCTTTTGAAAAGAAATTTACTGTTTCCCCCATAATTTCAGTTTCTGACCTATCTCTGGAGAGGGCATAACCACCCTGGTAAAGTGACAAATCTGTATGATATTGAAGATAAATGATCTTGCATTGTATTTGCTCTCTCAAGGCTTCCAAGTTTTTTTTTTTAACATCCATCCATTTATATATTCAATAAATATTTATTAAGTACCTACTATGTGCCTGGTAGAATGTAAGCTCTCAGTTTCACTTTTGTCTTGATGTTCTCAGTATTTAGGACATTCATGCAGGATCCATAGTAGGTAATTTCATAGATGATTGTTGACTAAGTCATTGGCAAATACTGTTCTGGGTATTTTCTATTCAAAGACAAAAAAATAAAACCAGCCCCTGTCCTCAAGAAGCTTCTATTCTATTAAGAGAAACATGACTACATTTAATTACTTGCAAACTATATACAAAGTTGTCATTTAGTCATTTTCAATCACTTCTCTTTGTGACCCCATTTGGGGGGTTTTCTTGACATATTGGCTAAAGCGCCAGGTACAGAATCAGGAAGATCTGAGTTCAAATCTGGCCTCTGAAACTGACTGGTTGTATGACCCTAGGGAAGTCACTTAACCCTATTTCCTCAGTTTCTTCCTCTGTAAAATGAGCTAAGAAAGAAATGGCAAACCACTCTGGTATCTTTGCCAAGAAAATCCCCAGTGAGGTCATAAAGAGTAGAACATAACTAAACAACAACAAATGTACAAAGTAAGTCCATCTGATCTTGATTTGACCCAAATGAGACCAGATGGCTTTATTTTGTAAACATTTTATCTGACATGTTCCTGTTTTTAGTGGTAGTTAGGGTTATAATTCCACTTTACAGTTTAGAACTCTGAGATGTTGTAACAGATCTAAAATTATATAGCCTGTAAGTGATGGTATTAGGGCTAAAACTTTGGTTTCTTGTCTGCCAGGAAAGGGCATTTTCACTACACCCAAGTGGTCTTAATAATATATTAAGCTGGTTATGTATGAAACATTTTCCTATACAACAGATTTTTTTACAAGTTTTGTTGATTTAAAAAAATACTACTATGACTTTTCAAAATACACATATTCTTCCCAAGAGCCCCCCCCTTATAAACTGAGTCTAAGGGCTAGGGGAAAGACTGGTCAATGAGAGCCCAGACTTTAGATCATGCAAAGTATGGTTCATCTCCACACTGGAGTCTTGTGAATTTGATTCTGGAAATGCAAGAGACTTCCTAGAAGCATCATTGTAGATCCATGCAGAACTTTCTGCCCATAATCCCTGGACTAGGGTCTCACTGGCCAGGACCTCTTTCCATTTACAGAAGAAAAACAATTAAATCAAACCACTATGATGGCCCCATCTTATAATATATGTAACCCTAGAGTGCCGCTTTTTTTGTTCATTCATTCAATCAACATTTATTAAGCGCCTACTATTTGCTGAGCACTAGTGATACAAAAAGAGGCAAGAGACAATCCTGCCTTCAAAGAGCTTACAATTATTACAACATGCAAAGCAAGTTATAAGCAGGATAAATAGGAAGATGCTAGAATGAAGAGGAGTTGGGGAAGACACCTTTCTCCTCAAATCTTAGGATAATAGATCTGGCTCTTTATCTTGCAGATGAATAAGCTGAGACCCAGGGAAATGAAATTATTCACCCAAGAACGCACAAAGGAGAAATTTGAACCCAGCCCCTTTGAGTGCAAAGTCAGTACTCTTCCCAGCTGACATAGATGATGGGAGTATCTGATCCAAGCCTTTTAATTTTACAGATTGAGGAAACCGAGACCTAAAAAGGTAAAGTCATAGGCCGTTTGAGCATTTCATCATTAGTCCTCTGGGGACCGGATTGCACATTACATTTACTCTAAATGCTGATGTCTTTTCAGGTTGTTTCTTCCTTTCCATCATGGCAGTCTTTATTGTCCCCTTCATTCTGATTCCTTTTCATACAAAACACAGCTCGTCTGTGTTCCAGTAAAATAAAATTGTATTTTCTCTTTGGCCTTTATCCATCTCTCCACAAGGACCAGTTTTATTTTTTTCTCTGTCAGTTCATCAGTCAACAAGCATTTATTAAGCACCTACCATGTGTCAGTCATCCACCCCTGAGCATGGATTGCTTGTCAGAGGTAGGAAATGGTGACTAAGAGCAACATAACCCGTGTTCCAGGCCTCTGTGGTGGGAGGCTCTCAGTCTATGGAAGGGAACGTTTTTTCCTGGCTCGGCCTCTTCACAGTCAGTCTGGGTTCTTTGCATCTTCAAAGTGCTGCTCTGGTGCTGAATAATTAATTCTCTGTCTGCTCCTGGGAAAGAGAATAAATAAATGCACCTTTTAGAGGGTGACAGGGGACTCTGGGGAACTGAGGGCTGTCAGCTTACCAGAGGCAGGAGGGGGGATGGCGTACTGGGGGTCTGTTTGTTCACCGAGGCAATCTTTAAATTGGATCTAACTCCCTGCGTTTCAGGAGAGAGTCCCTGGTGACCCTTCAGAAATATGTCAGCACAGTAACTGATGGCTCACTCCCGTCGGTCCTAGATAGAAAGACCCTCCCTTCGTTTTTGCTGAATACACAGGGCCCAGGTGCTAGAAGCAACTCCCGTGGTTCTATGGAGGAAGAACCGTGGCTTATCAGAGCTGGGAAGGGTCTTAGAACAGGGCTTCAAGGGGCCTTAGAACAGGGAATATTGGGGAAGGATTCCTGGGCCCCAAGTCATCCCAGTAAGAGATTTGAGGCAGAAAAAGCACAAATAAAGCTACAACTAGGGAGTGTGAATGAATGATGAGAAGGCATTTATTAAGCACTTACTATATACCAGGAATTGAGGAGACAGATATAAAGATGAAGCAATCCTTGACTCCAGGGACTCTATACTGAAGTAGGAGATGTGGGTGGTGGCTGAGGAAGGGTATTTTGGCTTGGGAAGTCACACAGATGACAAATGTCCAACAGTTAAAGTCAATGAACATGCCTTTTTCAGGAACGATGATGATTTGATTTGATTTCAATTTCCATAGTAAGAAGGTTTGATGAGGGTGGAAGGGATGGAGGGAGATATGAGAAGATGGTGGGTTGAGAGTTTCCATTCCATTTTTGGACAGATCTAATTATTTTGAAGGGCAACTAGGGCAATGTGCCTGGAGTCAGGAGAACCTGAATTGAAATCCAGCCTCAGATACTTACTAGCCAAATGACCTTGGGCAAGTCATTTAATTCTGTTTGCCTCAGTTTCCTTATCTATAAAATGATCTGGAGAAGGAAATGGCAAACCACACTAGTATTTCTGCCAACCCTCCCCAAATGGGGTCACAAAAAGCCAAACAATTATTAGGAAGTTTTCACTTACATTTGACCTCGTTGGTCTCCATTGCTCTTGGTTTTTCCCCCAGTGCCAAATAGAACAAGTAAGAATCTCCCATATGAATATTTTATTTTATTTTTCATGTCCACATCCCATTTTCCCTCTTCCTCTCTCACCCCAGCCTTCTCTTTATCAGGAGCACCCCCAGTTTCCTCAACTACTCCTTATATAGGATTTGGAGTCAAGGCTCTGTCATCTTTTTTGTTTTCCTTTGGGCTCATGGTCAGCTTTTTGGTGTCCTTAGGGAGCTATTGTGTCCAGAACTGAACCCAGAATCCCGGAGGAGACCTGATGAGGGCAGGAGACAGTGGGATCATCGCCTTCCCGTCCCAGAGAGCTCTCACTGGCTCTCTCCATTCAGCCCCAAATCACACTCTCTTTTCAGTCTGCTGACTCATAGAATTTGCCGTTTAGGAAAAGATGAAATAACCTGCCTGTGGGCATTTATCAGGTGGCAAAGCTAATGACAGGACAAGGCTCCTGCCTTTTAGCCCTGAGTCACAAGCTCACAGAGTCAGAAGGGACTGACCATCCTGTCCAGTCAGGTCCAAACAATTCCCTCTTTAGCATACAAAACTAGCTTTCCTTGAAGATCCCTTCCCCCAGGAAGGGGACACCCACCACCCCCGAGGTCAGCCCATTCTGCTGCTGGAGAGCTTTCATTATAAATATAAATGTCAAACCAAACTCTCTGGTAATTGCTGATCAGTCATTTTGTGGTTCTGTCTGACTCTCCATGATCCCATTTGGGGTTTTCTTGACAAAGATACCAGAGTTATTTGCCATTTCCTTCTCCAAGTCATTTTACAGATGAGGAAACTGAGGCACAGAGTTAAGTGACTTGTTCAGGATTATATAACCAGTAAGTGTCTGAGGCTGGATTTTAATTCAGATCTTCCTGGTCATCCCACTGTCCACCTAACTGCCCCTCTGGGAGTATCTGCTTGCGGTCCTGGTTCTGGGCTCTGGGGCCAAGCAGAGCAAGGCTAATTCTCTTCTAGCCCCACAAATCCCCGCAGATGGTTTTCATGTCCTGCCCCTGAGTCTTCTCTTTGGGTTAAACACAGAATCATGCACTTAGAACTAGAAGAGACCTCAGAGATCAGCCATGGATCCTCCTTGTAGGAGATTAAGTCATTCACCCATGGTCACCCACGTAATAAGTGACAAGGAGGATCCGACCCATTGTGAGTCCAATCCAGTTTTCTTTCCCCTGTACTTTAGCACCCTTGCTGCCTTCAATCAGTCCTCCAGGGGCAGTCTCATACAGGTGTCCTGGCCTTATTGCTCCAAGTTGGGTAATATCCATGAAGATGGAGAGTGTGTTAGAAGCACAGGAGAGATCAAGGGTTGTCACAAACCTCATCTTTGGGACCCCATTCCCTGGGCCTTCTCTTTGAGGTTCCCTTTCTTCTATCCTGTCTATCTTGTGATTGCTTCATTATTTACATCATCAGATTGGGGGCTCCCGGAGAACAGGGGCTGGTCTTGCCTTTGTAATTCCTAGTGCTCGGTACACAGTAAGAGCTTACTAATTGCTTGAATTCCCTTCCATTGGCCAAGTATATTTCTCTGAGCTCTGACATAGCTTCACCTTTGATAATCTCTAGCTTCTGAGATTTCCTTCCATCTACTCTGTAATAAGTAAATGCCCAGTTATTCTTTGTTGTCTCTTTGGCTAGAATGTTGACCCAGTGCTTTTGCCTTTCTTGGCAACCCCAGGCGTGTGGCCTGTTTAGCACAGGGCCTGGAACACGGTCAAGCGCTTAATAAATGCTTGTTGACAACTCTCTAAGGAATCAATCCGGTGTCTCAAAATTCTGGTGCACAGGGTGGCTACCTGAGTCACAATGAGCCTTGTTGGGCCTGCTGGGGGCCTGAGGGCTTCAGCTCTTGCTGGGGAATCTTTGCAAATCTTCTCCTGGATGATGCTGGGAGCTAAGACACGTTGTCCTTTCACCAGACTGACTCATCCTGCCTCCTCTGCTTCCTGCTCTCCTGGTTCAGAAAAATTGTTTTTCTTCCAAGAAAATAAAAGGTAGGAGGGGGAAGGTTATAAGAGGGCAGATGTATGAGGATGTGTTATAAGCATTTATGCAGCACTTGTTGTTGCTTAGTCTTCCAGTCACGTCCACTCTTTGTGATCCTATGGACTATATCTTCCACTATCTCCTGAAGCCTTCATTGCTTCCCTATAGCACCTACTATGTGCAAGAACTTTACAATCATTATCTCATCCAATCCTCACAACCCTATTATTGTTCCCCTCAGTGGAAACTGAGGCAAACAGAGCAGGTGTCTGAGGCTGGATTTGAACTCAGGTTTTCCTGCCTCCAGGCCTGATGCTCTATCACCTGTACCGCTTAGCAGCCTCTGATCACAAGGAGGCTTCTGGGAATGAAGTCTGCCTACAATCAGAGGGCTTGAGAAGATTTGTGTCTAGCCGTCCTAGCACGGGCCCGGCATATAGAAAGTGCTTAGTGAATACTAGCTGTTTGTTGGTGGTTGGGGGTTAAAAACTTAACTACTTTGCTCTAGAATTTACTTTCCCAGGAAAGGCTGATGGGATTGGGACCCCAAACTGCTCCCCTGAGAACCAGCATTAAGGGCAGTGTCCAGCTTAGAACATGGCAGTATTCTTGACCTCTGGTCCACTAAGATCACATCTGGAACCCTGTTCCGTTTTGAGCATAGGGTTTTTAAGGCGCAGTGTAGAGTTGGAGGGTCTCCACTGTAACCATCTTATTCTACAGATGGAGAAACTGAGGCTCAGGGAGGTGAAGGGAGGCCTTGTATAATCAAAGCAAAATAAAATGATTCCCTCGCTCCTAACTGATTAAAGCACTAATCTGTCCAAGTTCCACGAGGCTCCTCTGGCAAGCTTCTAAAATCCCCAGAGAAGTGAGTCTCCCCTAGCAGGAGCAGCCGCCTGTTTAAGAGTACCTCAGGAACCCAGAGCATCTAATGAAGGCTTGTTCCAACCATTTCCCTAAGACTCCAAAAGCTCAGGAGGCCCCTTTGTCTCGGGGCTGCCGGAGAGAGGAAGGAGCTTGTGTGAAGTGGGAAATCAAATGTGATTCTGTTCTTTGCAAGGGGAAGAGTGCCCCATCCTCATCACCATGCAGGATCACAGTTCTGCTATCAAAGAGCCTTGGTGGGGGCTGTGAATGTGGGAAAGAACAGGGACTTGGAGCTCGTCCACCCCCACTTCCACTCGTACCTCGTGTGGCTCTGGCCACGTCCTCAGTTTCCCCCTCTGCCAAGTGAGGGGATTGGACTACATCACCCCTGAGGCCTCTCAGATCTAACTGTGAGATCCTACCTGCATACTCTGTGAGGGACATGGTGGTCTAGTGGTCAGTGAGCGCATCTTGGAACCCTGAAGACCTGAGTTCGACTTCCTCCTCTGACTGGGTGACTGTAGACAAGCCATTTCACTTTTCAGAGTCATAGGCAGCTCCCTAAGCCTCTCAGGGAGCTGCTCCTCCAGGACTTCCCTGCACGAGCAGGCAGTCAGAGCACAAGCCCCTGGATTTATGCCCCCTCTCTTTGCATTTGTGCTCCAGATTCACTGCCTTTCATGACTGAGGACTTCAGCTCAGAGAGCCCACAACATTGTCCAAAGCATCTGCATGTGTGCATGCATAAATGTACATTCACATGCATGTGCATGCACATGCACACTCAATAACATGCATGTGTGAGCACATGCCATATGCACACGTGTGTATTGCACAACCCAAATCACACATGCACATTGCATGCACACACAAATGCACAGTGCATGCTTATACCCCCCCATGTATGCATGCACCCAATAACACATGAACACACTGGCATATGCCATATACACGTGTGCATGTTGCACAACACAGATCACACTCACACATTGCATGCACACACAAATGCACAGTGTGTTTGCACACATGCATTGTGCATGCACGCACCCGATAACACATGAACATACAAGCACATGCCACATGCACGTGTGTATATTGCACAACACAGATCATACAGGTCATGCAGCACAAATAGTGTATATTTGCACACATGTGCAACGTGTATATATGTGCATGTATACATATACTTGATGACACATGCACACACAAGCACATGCCATATACACACACGTACATTGCACAACACAGATCATACACACTGCATGCACACACAAATGCACAGTGCATATTTGCATACACACATGTGCACCATGTATACATGCACTCATTAAGATATGCACACACAAGCACATGCTATATACACTGTGTGCATTGCTCAACATTGATCATACATGCACATTATGTACACACACAAATGCATGGTGCATGTTTGCACACATGCATATGTGTACCATGCATACATACACTCAATATAAATGCGCCCACAAGCACGTGTGTATGTTGCACCACCCAGATCATCCATGCATACTGCATGCACACACAAATGCACAGTGCAACATGCATGTGTATTGTAGCAGTGTGTACATGTGCCCACATACATGTATATCATGCACAATGCACATGGACAGAGACATAGATAAGAAATACATACACACCTGTGTGTGCATGCATGCACACGTACTTATTTACATGTCTGTACTATGTCATTGTGGAAGGGAAGCACTGTTTGCATCTGCTTCCCTGGCTGGCTGCAGTTCCACAGAAGAAGAGGCCCCCGGGCCAGGTACCCCTGGAGAGCATCCCCTGCCTCCCTCCTCCTCTCCCGTCTCCCTTTGCATGCTGTCTCTCCCCCACCCCCATCTATTAGATGATAAGCCTTTTTGAAGGTTGGGATTGCCCTTACTTGTATACCCACTACTTAGCATAGAGCTTGGCAGACAGTAGGCCCTTTTTATTATTTATTGGCCTGGCCTGGCCTGGAAAGACCACTGGATTTGGAGTCCCAAGGCCTCAAGCTGAAATCCCACTTAATAGCTCTGTGATCTTGGACACGTCATCCCTGGCCTCCAGCTACATGGAGTAGTAGATGGCAGACCTGGAGTGGAATCAAGGAGACTCATTTTCCTGAAGTCAAATCTGGCCTTAGTCACTCATTATCTGTGTGGCCCTGGGCAAGTCACTTAACCTTGCTTGCCTCAGTTTCCTCATCAACAAAACGAGCTGGAAAAGGAAATGGCAAAACACTCCAGTATCCCCAAACGGGATCGCAAACAGCAAGAGCAGCAGCAATTCTAGATTCCAGTTCCCTCACCTGTAATAACAATAATGAGAAGTTAATGTTCGTCAGGCAATAAGCACCTATAGCAAAATGACACAGCTGGTCTCAATGACCTTTGAGGTTTGTCTTCTTCTGCAGCTATGATCCCATGAATGAGTTTCCACCAGTTCACTAACAATCCTGAATTAGAAACAGAAGCCCCAGTTCTGCCCTTCTGGGACACGTAATTTAGAAGGCCTCAGTTTTCTCATCTATGAAATGGAATATTACACAAGTTTCCTACCTCCCAGGACTGTGACAAGGATAGAGTAAAAATAAAGTAGATTAAGGGTTCTATTATAACTGTAAAGAATTATATGGTATAAACCTGTGCTATTGAGAGAGAAAGACAGAGAAAGAAGAGAGGGAGAGAGACAGAGACAGAGAGACAAAGACAGAGACACAGTGAGAGACACACAGAGAGAGGTAGAC
>JAJPUD010001166.1:152917-186431 GCA_023553655.1 Myrmecobius fasciatus | reverse complement strand
CAGAGAGACAGAGACAGACACAGAGACAAGAGAGACTGTTAGATGGATAAATAGAGAGATTTAGACATAGAAAAGTAGATAGGCTGGCTAGGTAGCATGGGGAATAGAGCACTGGGCTTACAATCATAAAGACTCATAATCTTCAGGAGTTCAAACATGGCTTCAGACACTGTAACTTCTGGTCTGATTGGATTCTTAAATGCAAAAAATGGATGGATTCCAAGTTGTAGGTGTGGCAGTTAAGTCTCTCTCTGGGTTTTTTTTTCCCCTCTTACTTCCTCTCCCTTCCTTCCCCCCCTCACTCTGTCTCTCTGTCTGTCTCTCTTTTCTGACTCTGTCTGTCTCTGTCTTTGTCTTTCTCTGTACACCTGTCTGTTTCTTTTTCTATTTTTTTCTCTCTGTCTTTCTCATTCTCTTTGTCTCCCCTTTCCTTTCCCTCCCTCTCCTCTCTTCCTGCCTATGAGTCTCTTGCTTGCCCTTTGAGAGGATTCCCCTTATCATTTAGATATAGGAATCCATGCTGTGGGAATACACTTCAAGGAGATCAAAGATAAGAAAAAAAAGTCCCATATGCATTAGAATTCACAGAAGCACTTTTTGTGGTAGCAAAGAAGTGGAAACAGCAGCTGAGGGATGGCTAAACAAACTGTGGTTAAAGGCATATAATGGAGCAGGAGAATGGAGAGAACCAGGAGAAGCCTTGGATGCTGTGATCCCCAGAAGAGCCTCTGAGATCTGGTCCATCTATCCTCCTTGCATCTCCTCCCTCTCAGACTGGGCGTCCCCCAGGCCTGGGCTGTGCTCACTCCTTGCCTCCAGCTCCTAGAATCCCCTTCTCCCTTCAAAATGAAGCCAAGAAGACAGGAAGCCTTCCTCATTCTCCCAACCGTTCATGCCCTCCTTCCCAAACTGTATTCATTTGTGTTTATTTTCTTTATATTTATTCTACATAGACTCAGAGAGGAATACTTGTCATCTCTCCATTCATTCTTTGACTTGGAGTTTTCCATCAATTGGCTCAGTGCCTGGCAAATCGTACATGCTTAATAAATACTTGATGATCGATTATTTGTTTGACAGTGAAATGAGTATACATTGAGCACCATCTAACACCCTATACCAAGATAAGGTCGAAATGGGCTCATGATTTAAACATAAAGGCAAATTAGGAGAACAAGGGATAATCTACCTCTCAGAACTGTGTAGAAGGGAGGAATTTATATCTGAAGAAGAATTAGAGAACATTATGAAATGCAAAATGGACTAATTCTGATTATGTTAAATTTTAAAGATTTTATACAAACAAAACCAATGCAGCCAAGATTAGAAGGAAGGCAGAAAGTTGGGGGAAAATTTTTACATCCAGTATTTCTGATAAAAATTTCTCATTTCCAAATGTATGGGGAATTGACTCAAATTTATAAGAATGCAAGCCATTCCCCAATTGATAAATAGCCAAAAGATATTAACAGACAATTTTCAGACAAAGAAATTAGTTATTTCTAGTCATATGAAAAAATGCTTTAAATCACTATTGGTCAGAGAAATGCAAATTAAGATAATTCTGAGGAACCACTTCATACCTTTCAGATTGGCTAAGATGACAAGAAAAGATAATGATAAATGTTGGAGGGGATGTGGGAAAATGGGACACTAATGCATTGTTGGTGGAGTTGTGTACTGATCTAACCATTCTGGAGAGCAATCTGAAATTATGTCTAAAGGAGTATAAAACTGATCCAGCAATGTCTCTATCGGGTCTGTATCCCAAAGAGATCATAAAAAAAACCAAAAGGACCCACACATACAAAAATTATTGTAGCAGCTCTTTTTGTAGTGGCAAGGAATGAATTGAGTGACTTCCCCTCAGTTAGGAAATGGCTGAATAAATTATGGTATAAGAATGTAATGGAATATTATTGTTATATAAGAAATGATCAGCAGGATGATTTCAGAAAATCCTGGAAAGACTTACATGAACTGATGCTAAGCAAACTGAGCAGAACCCAAAGAACATTGTACACAGCAACAAGATTATGTGATGATTAACTGGAATGGACGTGGCTCTTCAACAATGACGTGACTCAAAGCAATTTCAATAGATTTGTGATAGAAAGAGCCATTCGCAACCAGAGAGAGAACTATGGAGATTGAATGTGGATCAGAGCATAATATTTTCACCCTTTTTTTTTGGTGGTGTTGTTTGTTGCTTTTTTTTTCTTTCTCACATTTATTTTCCTAATCTAATTTTTCTTGCTCAGTATGATAAATATGGAAATAGTTTAGAAGAATTGCACATGTTTAACCTATAATGGATTACTTGCTATTTAGGGGAGGGAGGAGGGAGGAAAAAGGGAGAAAATTATTATTTCATTGGTTTACAAAACTCCCTCTACTTCTTGAGAGATAGATAGGTGATGAAAGAGATAGGACACTGGGCCTGAAGTTTTGTTACTTCAATGTGTTTTCTTGGCAGAGATACTGAAGTGGTTAGCCATTTCCTTCTCCAGCTCGTTTTACAGATGAGGAAACTGAGGCAAACAGTAAAGTAACTTGCACAGGGTCACACAGCAAGGGAATGTCTGAGACCTGAGTTCAAATCCAGCTTCAGACACTGACCTAGCTTTGTGACTATGGGCAAAGAATTTTACCTCTGTTTGCCTCAGTTTCCCCCAACTATAAAATGAGGATTAATAATAGCATCTACCTCACAGGGTTATAGTAAGGATCAAATGAAGTAATATTTATAAAGTATTTAACAGTGCTGGACCATAATCTATATCTATATTTATATCTATCTATTCACACACATGTGTGTGCATGCATATATATTTATATGTAAACATGTATACTTACATATATACTTAATCCCTTCCCCCTTCCCTTTTCCCTTCTCTCCATGAGCGCTTTTCTGTAACTGAGAAGTTCAATGATTTGTCCAGAATCACACAGCCAGTAGGCGGGACGACCAAGGCTAACTTTCCAGCCACTCTCCATCCCACGTTGCTTCTCCCCAGGGTTCTGTGAGTCTGTAATGACATTCATTAAGAGCTGTATCAGTGCCTGGGATAAACGTGATTGCTTGGCAGAGGTCTGGCACATCTGAAATGATTTGGGGCTCAGGTCCCCCCAGTACCATTAGCCAGTGACCCAGGCTGGCCAAGTTCTTCCGGGCCCGGAGCCTCAGAATCCAGTAGCAATTGACATCTGACCTTAACATGGATCGATTTTTATCTCCCAGTGCCCTAAAATCTGCACCCCTTGACATCTGTCTGCCCTGTGGAAGGATGACATCTCTAGTTGTCATTTTCCAGAAACAGTTGAAAACAATCTCCCTGGGGGTTAGACAGGGGCTAGGAGCTTGGCAGTGCCCACTACCCAAGCCATTGTGCTTTGGAGAAATGAATAAGTGCATTTTCAAAGTAACATTTAAAAAGAGTTTTTATGTGTAATTGGAGGAAAATAAAATATGAAATAATTTGTTAAACGAGAAAAAACAATTTTTACCTTAGAGTTTTAGAAATACACAACCTCCTACTCAGGACTTTCATTTTGGGGAGGGGGCAATTCAGAGCCACAGAACTCAACAGAAATCTGCTCCCCAGCTAGAAAACTTGCTGTGAGTCAGAGGAAATTGCTTTACAGGAAGGGAATGATCAGGCTACGTGCCCCCTTCTCTGATTTCAAAAGAGTGGGGGAAAAATCCTTTCAGATTGTGCTTTCCATCTAGCTCCTTCCCCCATCTGCAGAAACAGGGGACGTGGGAGGGGTCCAGCCTGGTTGCCAAGGTGGGGGTGGAGGAGTGGTTAATCTTGTTAATTATACTGATGAGCAGATGTCATCATTAATTAGGTGGTTATTCTTTTTGGTGGCTTCCTGCCTTTTTGTCCCCAAATCCTAAAGCTTTGCATCCTGCTTACCTAATTAATGCTCGGATCCCCTGGCCTCCCTCCCCTAAAGTTCCCACCCACCAGGGAACAGAAGGAGTGGGCATCCTTCACCTGGTTTTCTCCACTAATTCCCCGAGACAGAGCTGGGTTCTGCCAATGGTCCCCATCAGCTGACTCCCCCATCCCTGTTGCCTGGAGAGCCCCCAGCTGAGCAGCTGGCAATGAGAATTATTGGTTTGAAACAGAGACCAGTCATGGAGTTGATGAAGATTTTTAATTTTAATCACGTACATTTGCTTGAGCCCAATTTTAAATCACTTTAATGGCAGATTAAAAATATATAAGCTGGTCTTAAAGGACATTCTTATTACCTTTATAAATATCGCAGATCAAAAGTTTGGTTTAATTGCATAGGGGGAGAGATGGGGAGGTGAGGGCTGTCCCATTAAGTCTGCTTATAAAAGGGACTGCAAAGCTGTCTGAGAAGGAGAAGGAGCCTGGGAGGCAGCTGCAGCTCAGGAACTAATACCAGCCCCTGCCAGGGAGATGGTATCAGGTGCCCTACTACCTCCACTAGTCTGGGTAAATGGTTTAACCTCTCTGGGCCTCGGTTTCCCCATCTGAAAAATGAAAGGATTGAACTAGGTGGCCACCCAATCCTGACGATCCAGACTCTGGGTGGGGGGAAAATAGAAGATTTGTAGATTTACAGAATGTCCGAATGGGGAAGGTGTTTAAAACATAAGAGTGTTGGGAGGGCACCTAGAACGGAGAAGGTCTGAGTGGGCATGCAGAACAGAGAATGCCAGAGCTGGAAGGGACCTTAAAACAGAGAGTTTTAGAACTGGGGGACACTTAGAACATAGAATGTCAGAGCTGGGAGGAGCCTTAGAACAGAGAAATTTAGAAACTAAAACGTAGAACATGTTGGAGGGCCCCAAGAGATAGGATTTCTTTTTCTTTTTTTTTTAATTAAAGCTTTTTATTTTCAAAACATATGCATGGACAACACTGACCTTTGAAGAACCTTTTGTTCCAAATTTCCCCTTCTTCCCAGTGGCAAGTAATACAATATATGATAAACATGTTAAAATATGTGTTAAATCCAATAAATGCATATATATTTATACAATTATCTTACTGCACAAGAAAAATCAGATCAAAAAAGAAAAAGAAATGAGAAAGAAAACAAAGTGCAAGCAAACAACAACAGAAAGAGTGAAAATGCTATGTCCTGGTCCACACTCGGTTCCCACAGCTCTCTCTCTGGGTACAGATGGCTCTCTTCATCATGAGATCATTGGAACCGGCCTGGGTATCTCATGTTGAGAAGAACCATGTCCATCAGGATTGATCATCGTATAATCTTGTTGTTGCCGTGTACAATGATCTCCTGGTTCTGCTCATTTCCCTCAGCATCAGTTCATGCAAGTCTCTCCAGGAGAGGGAGGGGTTACCTGACTCTAAGAAACTGCACTCTCCTGGACCTAGATCAATCAATCGACCAATTGACAAGCTTTTTATAGGTCCCTGCCAGGAACCATGCTGCGTGTCCTGGGAATACAGTGACAAAAATCTCAATTCCCAGTATAATGATGCTTCCCCTGGGAACAGCCTACCTCCCATTCTCCCCCTCAACCTGCCTTGGCTTGCTGCTGGGCAGTTGGACTGAGGGGGACCAATGCCCTAATTACAAATATTTGCACCCAGTATAAATTCTTTTTTCCCCTTGAGGCAATTGGGGTTAAGTGACTTACCCAGGGTCACACAACTAGGAAGTGTTAAGTGTCTGACACCACATTTGAACTCAGGTCCTCCTGACTTCAGGGCTGCTGCTCTATCCACTGTACCACCTGGCTGCTCCCAGGGTAAATACTACAAGTCCCATCCTCTCTTGGGAGCTGGAGACAAAAAGATGGGGCGGACAAGGAAGTCTCCCCAGCTTACTACATGGTGATTGCTCAGTGCTTTGGACCACAGGACCATAGAGCTGCCTTGAAGCAGAGAATGATCCAACACAAAGAGCTTCCCAGGAACTAGAATGGAGTGGATGCTACCTTGTGCAATTTACATTGTATAAATAGAAATTTTATGCATATATTGGATTTAACATAAATTTTTACCATGTTCAACATATATTGGATTATTTGCCATCTAGGGGAGGAGGTAGGGGAAGAGGAGGGAAAACTGGAACACAAGGTTTTGCAAGAGTTAATGTTGAAAAATTATCCATGCGTATGTTTTGAAAAATAAAAAGCTTTAATAAAAAAAAAGCTTACAGTCATTAGAAGTGTTTAGACGAGGTGCTATTGTGGACTTGGGAGTCTTGAACAAGTCATTTAACTGCTCTGGATCTTAATTTTCCCATTTGTAAAGTGGAAATAATAATAACACCTACCTGCTTTGGTTGTGCTGAGATTAAGTGAGATAATATTTGTGAAATTCTTAGCAAAACTCCAAGTGCTCCAAGAAAAGTAGCTAATATTATCATCAGGGATGGCAGCAGGTTGCAAAGATAAGAAGCTAGAATGCTATATGGATTATTTGTCCCCATTTTGCAGAAGAAGAGATGAGTTGGAAAGAAGTGAAATAATTTGCCCAGGGCCAAGAATTTTAGGTTTTGGAGCAGGGTGACATGCTGGATTTGAACTCTGGTCTTTTGACTCCAGAGTAGTGCTCTATCCAATGTACTCCCTGGGGGTGGAGGTGGTGCAGAGAAAGGGACAGGAATAAGATATTTGCGGAGTTAGAAATAAACAATAGCAATAAAAAAAATTGGCAAATGTCAGTTTTATGTTTATTACCAGGTTGTGGGAGCTTCCATTTTTTTTTTTAGAAATAAGAGTTTAGTATTGTCTTGAAAGAGAATGATGGAAAATAGATTTTAAAAGCCACCACCAAAATCACTTTGAAATGTGAAAAATGCCTCTTCAGTCTGTGGCTGCCTTGTCCCAGGATGGCAGCTTGTGAGATCAGAGGCAGCAGGGGATCTTACCTCCTTCCCAGAACTCACTCACTTTCTCTATCAAAGACAAAAGAGGCAGGGGTGGGAAACTAAACACTTTGTTTTATGGTGATTGACACATACTGCATTCAACCAACAATTTGTGAGTCTATACTGGAAATAACTTGCTGACTTCGAATTCGAATCGGAATCCTCCTTATCTCTACCTCATGAAGTCCTTTTTTTCTTTAAGGCACCATCTTCTGAATAAAGCCCCTCCTGATATACCCAAGTGTGCCCCTTAATTGCTTCATAGATATTTGTATTTATTCACTTCATATCTACCTATCTATTCATTTATTCATTCGTTTGTTTATTTATTTTGCTGAGGCAATTGGGGTTAAGTGACTTGCCCAGGGTCACCCAGCTAGGGCATGTTAAGTGTCTGAGACCAGATTTGAACTCAGGTCCTCCTGACTTCAGGGCTGGTGCTCCATCCACTGCACCAATTAGCCACCCCCATATTTATTTTCTATGCATTTATGTTGTCTCTCCTACATTTGAACATAAGCTTGAGAATAAAAACTACTTCATATTTTATACTTGTATGCTTGGTACCTAGCACAACACCTGACATAATAGTTATAAATATTTATTGGTTAATTGATCGAAATAAGAGTATTCCTCTGCTCTTACATGTAAGGCCTATCCTATGGTTCTTCACAGCTCTGACCTTCTATATTCTAATATCCCTTCAAATCCTGTCATTTTGTGAACCTAGGGACCCCTCCTATAATATTTGGGAGATTCTGAGCCCCTACCTATGTGTTTATTTTTACTATCAGGCCAGAGCACACACCTAGTTCAAAACAAAGACATTTAAAGAAATAGCTTAGTAAGGATAGTGATAAATAAGTTTTCCTTATATACCTGTAGCACCATCTCTCACAAAATACATGATTCAATATAACCATCGGAATTAAACTCGTCGATAGGGTTGCGTAGTACGATCAAGGTCTGGGCGGGAGAGTTAGCAGAGGTACAGAACATATGTGAAAAGGCAGAACACGTGTGAGCTGTCACATACACTCAGGGGCCACGTGTGGCCATTATGGACGGGAGGTAGTGACTCATTCCTCCAGGCTGCCATTGTTTTCTGGTAATAGAATTGCTTTATTCCTGCTGGTCTGTTTTCTCCTGTTGCACAGTCTTTGCTTTCTGTCTAATCTCTACCAGATCCATGGACCTTGCCAAACATCCTTCCATCCCCTTCTTTTGTATGGCTGATTTTTGGCACTGTCCCACTGTATACTCAGTGTTTCACACCATGTGTAGCTCCACTGGATACCCAGTTGTGTAGTTCCCTCTTACAACTAGTTTCTGGCTTCAGCTGGGTTTTTTTTAATAGGTTTATTCTTTTCTTCTCATAGAAGGATGAGTGGGCTCTGCCATGCTCTTTTAATTTAAAGTCATGAGACTTTTCTTGTTAAATCCCTTTTTAGAAAGCAGAAGTCCTCAACACACTTAGTCATCAAAGGAGAGGAAGGAAAACCTTTCCCAGATTTCTCCCCCTTGAAAAATGATAAGTCTATTTCAGAATCTTGTATGGAAGACTTCCTCCCCAGGGAGTCTTTGGCCCAGGTGCCAAACTGTTTAGAACACAGAGCAGACCCACTCACAGATAACTGGAGTTCTCAAGCTGAATGTACTTCTGGAACTCTATTTCTCTCCACGGGGGCCTGAATCTCTGTTAAAGACCTACTTCTCTCTAGCTCAGGGCATTCTCAGCTCAACTTCCCCCTTTGGACTACTTCCCTGCCCACCTTGCCCATCCAGAAATGCCCTTACTCCCTAGGGCCTGTTCTTCCAAGATTGGTGAGTCCCTGGCCAGAATTGCCTTTTTATGAAGGGTCTCAGCTACGTTCACTTTACTCCCACTTCAATTCATTTCCCAGACTGCTCCATCTTCTCACCAGCAGCATTATTCCTAAATAAATACCCACCTCTTTCACCTCTGATCCAACTCCCCTTCATGTTATATCTTCTGCTATTAAAATATAAGCTCCATGAGAGAAAGTGACATTTTGTTTTATTGTTATTTGTAAACTTCCATGCTTAGTGTAATGCATGGCATATAGTAAGTGCTTAATCAATGCCGTATAATTAAATCCATCAGTCCATCCATCTATCATCTATCTATCTTTTCATCTGTCTGTCCATAATCTATCTCTCTATATCAGTCTATCATCTAGGTATCTATTCATCTATCTTTCCATCTATCATCTATTAGTTTATCACCTATTTGTCCATCTGTCTGTCATCTATCATCTATCTGTCTGTCTATCTGTATGCTTGTCTGTCTATCATCTATCACCTATCTGTCCATCGGTCTGTCTATTATTTGTCTATTATCTATCTGCCTATCATTTGTTTACATATCTATCATATATCTTTCCATCTGTCTGTCTGTCATTTCTCTATATATCATTCTATCTATCATCTGTCTGTCTGCGTGTCTATCGATTATCTATCATCTATCTTTCCATTTATCAGCTTATCACCTATTTGTCCATCTGTCTGTCATCTATAATCTATCTATTATCTACTATCTATCTATGTCTGTCTGTCTCCCTGTCTCTCTAAATATCTATCAATTTATCACCTGTCTATCACCTGTTTGTCTACCTATTATTTATCTATCTATCTGCCTGTCTATCTATCTCTCTCTATCTCTCTATCTATCTCTCTATCTCTCTATCTGCCTTTCTATCATCCGTTTACCTATTTATCTATAATCTATCTATCTTTCCATCTGTCTATCCATTATCCAGCTGTGGACCCAGGGACAGAAGATGCCTTCTAGTTTTTAAGTTCTAATTTTGGGTTTGGAGGTTTAGCTTTGACACCCCCTATTCTAAGACCCCCCCCCAGCCCTGACCTATATAAGCATACATGGAATAAATATAAGACATTTTAATACAAGGAAGCTTGAGAAGGATGGAGTGAAAGCAGCAGCAGGTAGAAGGACACAGGAAGCCCTGAGTTCAAATTTGGCTTCAGACACCGACCAGCTGTGTGACCCCAGGACAGGGCTAACTTCTAACTCGGTTTCCTCCACTGTAAAATGGAGATCACACTAGCCCCTCTTCCCAAGGATGTTGTCAGGATCAAATAAGATAATATCTGTAAAGCATTTAGCACAGTGGCTGGCACACAGTGGGGGCTTCATTAAAGCTTATTTCCTTTCTTTCTTGAAGGAAGACTGGGATGATCTTAAGGCAGATCATTGTGACTGCGAGGTGAGTTTGAGTACTGTTCTCTTGGCTCTGGACATTCTTTCTGGCTGTCCCCAGTAACTGGAACACCCCCCTCCACTCCAACTACTTACCTCCCTGACTTCCTTTAAATTCTAGCTAAAATCCCACTTTACGCCTCCTAGTTCTAGCACCTTCCCTCTTTTAATTATTTCCTATTTGTCCATTATTTGTCTTGCTATATATATATATATATATTATATATATATATACACATATATTTCTTTGCTTGTTGTCTCCCTCATTAGATTGCAAGCTCCTTGAATCAGGAACTGTCTTTGACCCCTTTTTGTATCCTGAGCACTTAGCACAGTGCCTGATACTTTAATTAAATTGCTTAATAAATTGAATTGAAGTGAGTGTATTCTGGGCATGGAGGACATCCAGAGCAAAAATAAAGGAGAGGAGAAATGGAGTACCCATGTGAGGAAGAGAAGGAAAATTAGTTTGACTCAATCACCAAATGGGGAAGGGAAAGGGATATTCAAGAAAAGCTGGATCCGTAGGAGGCTGTGAAGGGCTTTAAAAACTAGAGAAAAAAGAAAATAGAGAAAAAAGAAAAAGAAAACTAGAGAAAAAAGAAAAACTAGAGAAAAAGAAAAAGAAAACTAGACTAAAAAGAAAAAGAAAACTACGGAAAAAAGAAAAAGAAAACTAGAGAAAAAAGAAAAAGAAAACTAGAGAAAAAAGAAAAAGAAAACTAGAGAAAGTCCTATTTGGACCTTGAGGCAGCAGGGAGGTCATTGAGTAAGGGGAGGCAGGGCTGTGCGGGAATCAGACCAGGTTGGCAGCAGGTGTGGGCTGGACTGGTGAGGAAGGAGACCAATTAGGAGACCCCCATGATCTAGATGAGAAGTCATGATGGCCCGTGAGAAGGTCTCCCCGGTGTAAATGGAGAGGAGACGCTTGGGAAGGGCGGGTGGCCACAAACACCGACTCTGGAAACTAATGGATCTGTGACACCCAGAGGGAAGAGCTAGTGCCGGGGTAATAACCATAGTGGACTGCTAGGGGCGCCATCGTGCACTAGCACTGGGCGGGGGAAAGCTGGTCTTCCTGAGTTCAAACCCAAGCTCAGACACTTTGTGGCTGTGTGACTCTGGGCTAGTCAGTTCACTCTGTGTGCCTCAGTTTCCTCATCTGTAAAATGAGTTGGAGAAGGAAACGACAAACCATTCCTCCCTCCCTTCTTCCTTCCCTTTCCTTCCTTCCTCCCTCCCTCTCTCCCTCCTTCCCTCCTTCCCTTCCCTTCCCTTCCCTTTCCCTTCCCTTTCCCTTTCCCTTTCCTTTTCCCTTTCCCTTTCCCTTTCCCTTTCCCTTTCCCTTTCCCTTTCCCTTTCCCTTTCCCTTTCCCTTTTCCTTTCCTTTCCTTTCTCCCTCCCTGCCTTTCCTCCTTCCCTCCCTGCCTTCTTCCTTTCTTCCCTCCCTCCCTGCCTTTACTTCCTTTCTCCCTTCTTCCTTTCTTTCTTTCCTTCTTTCTCCGTACCCTTACTTGAGGGGTCTCTGCCCAAAGAAATCCAATTTGCAAACTTTAAAACCTATGGAAGTACCAGGGCTCCTTGCAGAAGATGCCATCTGAGCTGAGCCCTGCAGATAGATCCTGCCTCCGACAGTGTCTGTGTGACTGACTTGAGCCTGACTTCTCCTTTCTGGGTTCTGATTTCCTCATCATTAAATTAGACAGGATGGCCTCCGAGGTCCCTTTCGGGTTCCAGGTCCACGTTCTGCTGTTTTTAGGTGACCCAGAACTCATGTATGGTTACATCTCCCTCCCCCTTCCTAGCTCAGCCCCCGTCCTGTTTTGGTGTCTGGGGGATCAGCCCAGACTCAGGGGCCATGGCCATCTGCTTCCAAACAATTAGAAAAAGATGCCAGGGAATCGGAGCTGCTGGCTGGAGGAGCAGCCCAGGAGGGAGGGCAGAGTCCATAAATCCGAGGAGGCCTCCATCTGATCGCCTTTCCTGTCTCAGGGTCTGACAGAGAGTGACTGCCAAGAGCAACCTCAAACTCCTATCCCGGATGTAACGTTAATAAAATTACTCCTGTGAACCCATCATTCAGAGTGGGGGGGGGGACAATGGCTGGGCCTCTGCTGTGCTGACGGAATTATAAAACCATCTGGCCCAGCTCTCGGCATCCCGAGCCCCCTTCCCGGCGCAGATGGAGGAGCAGTCTTATTTTTCTTGTATTGTGTGTTCTATTTCTCAAAACACCCCACACATATGTTTGAAGTGTACTTGACAACTGCTGGCTACAGGCGGAGGATATGCCTGAGGGGAGGGGGCTGCTGGAGCCTGGGAGCTGGGCTTGCTTGGAGTAGACCCAGGCCCTTCCCAGAAGACGGGCCTGGATAATAATAGCTGATGTTTAAATAGCGCTCCACGGTCTGCAGAAGTTCTTTCCATAGATTGTCTTTTCATGACCTTGTGAGGTGATCAGTGAACCTGATTTTACAAATAAGGAAACTGAGGCTTGAAGAATTAAGCGACTTGCTCAGGGTCACTCGGCTAGCAGGTGTCCGAGGTGGGGCCGGACCTCAACATCTTCCTGATGTTGGTTCTGAACACCTTATTAAGCTGTGCCATCTCCCAGAGGAGATAGGGGGTAGTTCTCTGGGGCCCACCACAGAATTCCCAAGGGCTAACACACGATTGGTGGTAAGAGAACAGAGTATTAAAACAGAAATTTATAGAGTGCTCTATATACACGTACCCCACTTGAGTTTCTCTTGGACAACCCCAATGCAATCCAGTAAATATTCATAACGTACCTACTATGTGTCAGGCAGGATAGGATTTATATAATAATACATTCTTGCATTATATATTATAGTTTTATAATTAATAAAAAGAAAGCTAGTTCCTTCCTCAAGGAGTTTACAATTTAGTGGGGAGGGGGTCAGGCAGGAAAGTGGAGGTGGGGAAAAACATGTACATTTTATTCCATAGAGTTGAAAAACCCAGCAGTTGCAGAGAGGAGAGATCCTGGATTAGTTCCCTGGCTCTGGATACCTCTTTGTATCCCAGATCTCCAGGGATCCTCCTGGAAAGGGTGCCTAGTATTGTGGAAAAGCAGTGGTTGTAGAATCAGTGGCCCTCAATGCAAATCTACCTAGGTGACCAAGTCCCCTACCCTCCCTGGGTCTCAGTTTCCCCAACTACAATTGAAGGGACTGGTTAGATGGGCTCTGAGATGTCTTCTAGTGGAAATCTCTAAGTTTATGAACCCAGAGGCCATGGAGATCATACCTGAACAAGGATTCCTTCTCCATTAGAGAAGGAATGGAATAGAATTCCGTTTTGAACTTAGAATTAGAGAATAGAAGCAGGGTGGACTGGAGTTAGGAAGACCTGATTCAGATCCAGTTTCAGACACTAACATTTGACCACTGTCTGCCTCAGTTTCCTCATCTGTAAAATGGGGATAATGGTAGCATCAGGGTGGTTGAGAGGATCTAATAAGATAACATTTATGAATTACTTAGTACAGCACCTGGCACAGAGTAGGTATTACATAAGCAATACTTTATCCCCTTCCCTAGACCTAGAAAGTCATTAGCTAGCCCTTGAGGATGCCTAGTAAGACTGGACTCAGCCACTCATTCTACTTTTGTTCAGCCTTCATTGCTAAGGACGTTTTCCCCCCTAATGTAGAAAATCTGCTTCCTTGAGACTTCATAAGATCTAGAGCTGGAAGAGACCATCCTATAGTTTAACCCCTTCATTTTTTTTATCAAAGCTTTTTATTTTCAAAACATACATGGATAATTTTTCAACATTAACCCTTGCAAAACCTTGTGTTCCAATTTCCCCCTTCCTCCTCTAGATGACAATCCAATATATGCTAAATATGGTAAAAATATATTCAACCCCTTCCTTTTACAGATATGTAAACTGAGGTCCAGAGAGGTCAAATGATTTGCCCAGAGTCATACAGCCAGTATGAACCCAAATCCTTGGGTTCGAAACTAGAACTAGTCTTTCCTCTGTGTCATATAGCATTCACCCACTTTATTCAGCCCTTCTGGGGCCAAGCAAAACGGAGCCAACCCATTTTCCAAGTGACAGCCCTTTCAATAGGTGAAGATAGCTATTCATAGTATGCTAGTTCTAGACTGGGAATCAGGAAATGGACCAGAATCCCAGCTCTTCTTGTCTGAGTGACTTTGAATGAGGACCTTCACTCCTTTGGGTTGCCATTACATACAGAAAATGAGAGGATTCCAGTCAATGATGTCTAAATTCTGTTATCCACAATCCCATTCCATCTCTTCTCTTCTCCAGGCTATATGTGGAGAGACTGAAGGTGTTGGTGTCTTGTGACTCCTGGACAGAGCCTCTATGGAGGCTCTTCCAGTCCCTAAAACTCAGGTACTTTTCTGTTGGCAAAGATCTAGCAAAAATCCAGAATATTGGGTGATAGTAATAGCCCCTACCTCCCAAGTTTGGGCTGTGGGCAGCAAATGAAAAGATAATTGTAAAGAGCTTAGCACCGTGCTAGACTTGTAATGAGCACTATGTAAGTGCTAGCTATTATTATTGTTCTATTATGATTATTGTTATCATTATTTCTATCCCCTTCCTCCAGTAGAGAGATGTAAGTAGCTTCTCTAGCAAACACTTTCTTCCGTTTTATCTTCGCAATTGTAGTTTCTGTCAGAGTGCTTAACATACAGCAGACATTTAATGTATGCTTGTTGAACAGTAGCATAATGTTTGTTGAACCCGAAGACAGACAACTGGGATAAGGATTCATTATTTGGAAAAATATTGCTGGAAGAAAATGGAAAGTAATCTGGCAGAAATTATATTTAAACCAGCAAATCACACCACATACTACAATAAGCTCCCAATAGATGCATGACTTAGATATAAAAGGTCTGATCAGAAATTATAGAAAAATAGGAGATTCCATTCACAACTATGAGTAGAGGAAGAGTTTTTGATCAACCAAGGGATAGAGAGCACCACAGGAGATAAAATAATCTATTTTGATGCAAAATTGAAAGGATTTTATTTGTGCAAAAGAAATGCAATTAGAATTAGAGGAGAAATAGTTACTTGGGGGAAAAAATTGAAGTGAATTCCTCTGAAAAGGATTTAGTATTCAAGAATAGAGAATTAATATAAATATCGAGAGCCTTTCCCCAGTAAATAAATGGATTAAGGAAATGAACAAGTAGTTCTCAAGGAAAGGAATCCAAATTATCATTAATCATATGAAAAAAGTCCTACAAATTACTAATAATAACAGAAATCCAAATGAAAACAACTCTTGATATTCTGTTTCATATCTGTCAAACTGATGAAGATGATGAAAAAGGAAAAACATAATTATTGGAGGGGCTGGGGGCGAAGGGGCTCATTAATTCATACTAAGAGATGGAGTTTTCAATTGGATTGGCCATTCTGGTAAGCAATTTGGAACTCATTCATTAAAATGTAAATACCTTTTGACCTATTAATATCATTACAAGACATAGACTTCTAGGAGGTTAAGAACAGAAGCAAAGGACCCATATGTACAAAAATATTGATAGGAGCAAATTTGATTGTGATCAAGAATTATAAACAAAGTGAGTGCCCATCAATTAGGAAATGGTTAAAATGAATGCTAAAAAAATGCATGGAATATTGTCAATATTGAAATCATCAATAGCGAGATATTATTGCACCCAAAAGAGCAAAATGGGGGAGATTTGTATGATGAAGAGTGAAGTGATTATCTATTTATTATAATAAAAAGGTCTTTGGTTGGGGGTGGGAAGATAATGGAGGATATAAGAATGCTAACTTTTTTATACAGTGGTACCTCAGAACTCATGTTTTAAAATTCATCCTATTCAACACATTTCAATGAGAAAATAATGCTTCAGTACTCAACACTCCTGCAGGATTGCAGAGTATTTAGTCTCCCAGGTCCTAAAACAGTAGTACTGGAAGGGGTTTGTAGTGGTTAGCAAGTTCAGCAGGAGGTGGGAATGGAAGTAACCCAGGTGGAGGTAGCAGCCAAGATGGCAGCAGCAGTGGAGGACCCCGGATTCTAGGTGTGGGATCATAGCTTCCACCTGCAAATCCAGGTGCCCATTCCTCCAACTCACAAGCTGGACAGCAGGGGGTGGGAAGAAAGTAACAAGATCAAGGCGCCTCTCAGAAAGTGAGTTGGATCAGAGCTGAAGCCTCATCATTCCCCTTTGGGGAATTAGATGGAGAGGGACAGTTAGGCTGCAAACTGGAAATGTACTCCTTATGGGAAAAATTTGTTCGGTACCCGAATAATAGGCAAAACTCTTGATTTTTGCCACTCATTTTCCTGCCTTTTGGAACCAAGTACCAGAATACCACTATAGATTTAAAAGAAATAGCATCGATTTGCAGTTCCATGTACAATCATGTTTTTTTTTTAAATAATATTATGTTATGAAATTTTTTTATTTCATAAATTTAAAATTAAATAAATAAAAATTGGGGAAAAAAGGAATTCAATTTGCAGTTCCATGTACAATCATGTTTTTTTTTTCTTTCTAAATTTATTTATTTATTTTATTTGCAAAACATATGTATGGGTAATTCTTCAACATTAATCCTTACAAAGCTTTCTGTTCAATCATGGTTTTTTTTTTTTAAAAATAATATTATGTTATGAAAATGTATTTCATAAATTTAAAATTAAATAAATAAAAAATTGGGGAAAAAAAGAATTTGATTTGTAGTTCCATGTGCAATCATTTTTTTTGGTTATACTATGTTATGGAAATGGATTTTATTTCATAAATTTAAAATTAAATAAATAAAAATTGAGGAAAAAAGAATTCAATTTGCCATTCCATGTACAATCATGTTCTTTTTAAAAATTATACTATGTTATGGAAATGTTTTATTTCATAAATTTAAAGTTAAATAAACAAAAATTAGGGAAAAAAGGATTTTGATTTGGAGTTCCATGTACAATCATGGTTTTTTTTTTTACTATACTATGTTATGAAAATGCATTTTATTTCATAAATTTAAAATTAAAAAAAAATTGGTGGGAAAAGAATGAGTAAATGAATGAAGCATTTATTAAGTATTTTCTAGGGAAGGAAAAAAAAGAAAAGCGTGTCAAGATGAAAGCAAATGGAAGTCAGAAAAGGTATGAGGCAAATCGGGGCCATGCCTGTATCACTACATTAATAGCTTTAAAAAAATCCCAAACCAAGCTGTTCATAAGAGAAACAGAGTTTCACACAAAACCTTCTTTCTCTAGTCCTCGTTGTACATGGAAATACTCATTTGTTGATGAGTTTCGAGTTCATAATAAATATGCTGGCTGAATTAGCCCCTGTCAGGCAGCCCTCATTTGTAACTAGCGTGACCCAGTTTTCCAGGTGGAGGACTGGAAGGAATCAATGAGGCAGCCCAGCCCACCAGGTGGCCTTGACAAGCCCTTCCCTGTTTTCCCTTAGCCCTCTCAGGGGCTCCCCAGCCCTTTTCCATGCCCATCCTCTGGACCAACTGACCGGCTGGTCCCAGAAGCTGCTGGAGCATCCTGAACCGAACAGGAACCTCGGGGCAGGGACCGATGGGAAGTGAAGTGGGATGAGGCAGAATGAAACCCATCCCCTGTTAGTAAAGGTTTTGATGTGAGCCAGAGAGGCCGTGGGAACCCAGATGAGGCTGGCCTGCCCAGTCTAGTGGAAAGCCTGGGACTGGGAAGTCTCCAAAGGAAAAGCAAGCCAGATGTGCACGTCCCCAGCCCCAGCCCCTAGTCTCCAGGTCTGCTGTGGAAGTGGCTGTAATGAGTCTGGACAGGAGAAATAAAACAGCCCCAGCTGCAGCAGCTATTTGGGGAGGCAGGTCGGAAGCAGCTGGGCCCTCGGGCCTGTGGGGAGACAGTGGGGGCTGCTGGTCTGTGCTTTGGAGGTTTGCTCTTCATTACTGTCTGAGGCCCAGGATGGGGAGGCTGGGAAGAGGAAGAGGGAGAAGATGAACCAATTTCGATTTCTGATCGTGGCTGAGATACATCCACACTCCTTTCCCCAAACGGATCCTTCTTCAAATCCTACTGACCTAACCTCCCCACCCTTTGTATCTCAGGATTCTAGATTTAGTTCTGGAAGGGACCCCCGACCCTGCTCATTGTACAGATAGGGAAACTGAGGCCCAGAGAGATTAAGGACAAAGTTATAGCTATCTGAATCCAGGGTCTTCTCTAACTTCACTCTTTCCACTGTACCATAGACCTAGAATGGGGAGACCCCTTTGTGATCACAGGATGCAGGGGTTCTGGACCAGTGAGAAAAAATATCTAAGTTGGGACTTTTTCACCTTCTCTGTGTCCTGACCCTTTTAATGACTTTTAATGGGTTCCTTCTCAGAAGCATGGTTTTTAGTGCATTAAATAAAATACACGAGATTACAAAGGAAAATTATGAGAGAGAAATCTAATCTTCAGAAATATATATATTAAAATTCTCAGACACCAAGAAAGCAGGGAAGTGACTTTCCCAAACACTCTTTCCACTTTACCATAGACCTAGAATGGGGAGACCCCCTTGTGATCACCGGATGCAGGGGTTCTGGACCAGTGAGAAAAAAAATGAGAAAAAAATCTCTAAGTTGGGACTTTTTCACCTTCTCTGTGTCCTGACCCTTTTAATGACTGACTATGGGTTCCTTCTCAGAAGCATGGTTTTTTTGTGCATTAAATAAAATACACAAGACTACAAAGGAAAATTATGAGAGAGAAATCTAATCTTCAGAAATATATATATTAAAATTCTCAGACGCCAGGAAAGTGGGGAAGTGACTTTCCCAAAGTAGCTCAGGGGGAGCTGGATCTCACATCCGCTTTTCTTGTCCCCCTGATTCAGGCACTCTCATTTGGACTCACCTTCTCCAGAGTTTCCAGCTGTGTGACCAGGAATAGAACACTTCCCCTTCTGTTTTTTCACATGTTGGATGAAGGATGTTTAATGCTTCTGGCACTAAACTGACTATTGTTAGAAGGCTCTAGTCTTTCTCCTCCCGTGTCCATTCTTCGTTAACTTGCCAAGATTTCTCTGGCCAAAGGGTCAAATCTCATTGACTTTGCAGTGCCCACAAGATAAAGCTCATGTCCTTCAGAGGGACATAAGTGCAAGGGGGATCTCCCAACGTCCATCAGAAGTTGGAACTAGCTTTATATGAATATGAGTAGTCCAGGGATAGAATAATAACTTTACTTTTGTTGTTGTTCAGTCACATCTGTGACTCCATTTAGGGTATTCTGGGAAAAGACATTGGAGTGATTTGCCATTTTCTTCTCCAGCTCATTTTACAGCTGAGGAAACTGAGGCAAGTAGGAACAAGGGACTTGCACATACAGCTAGCAAGTGTCTGAAGCTAGATTTCCTGACTCCAGACCTGACACTCTATCTACTGCACTTCCCTATAATAATAATAGCTAACATTTATATAATGCTTACTATGTGCTAAGTACTGTGTGCTAAATGCTTTCTAATTATTATCTCATCTGATCCTCATGACAACCATTTTACAGATCAGGAAACTGAGGCAAACATTGGATAAGTGTTATATTTAGGATCACATAGGTAGTTTCTGAGGTAACATTTGAACTCAGATCTTCCCGACTCCAGGACCTGTGTTCTGAATCAGAGATAAAGAACTGGAAGAGCTCTCAACTAGCCTAGTTAATGTGCCTTGCAAAGGCAACTAGCTGGTGCAGGAGATAGAGCTCTGGCCCTGGAGTCAAGAGGACCTGAATTCAGATCTGACCACAGATAATTATTAGCTGTATAACCCTGAGCAAGTCACTTAATCCTAATTGCTTCCAAAAAATAAAGTGCTTTGCAACACTTAAAGGATTATATAACTATAAGTTATTATTATTATTATTATCTGTTCCAGAGGTATCAAATTCATGATTCCAATTGAGGCCCAAGCAAATCAAAATGTAATTGCAAATTTTTTTTTAAGAAAATAAAAATACAATACAACAGAGAAAATGCTAATTTGTGGGTTTCTAAGTCAATATGTGGCCAGTTTCTGTGTTTTTATTTAACTCCAAAGATCTAATCCAACCCCCCTCAACAAATAAGGACCCTGAACCCCAGACAGATTAAGGAACTGACCCACGATCAAACTTATAATAAGTCATAGAGTCAGAATATAAAACCAGGCTCCTGATGTCAAGGTCCACCCTCCAAGTTCAGTGCTTTTGCTGAGTCTGGTGCCCTTACCACCTTCATAGAGCTACACTTCCCTCAATTCCTTGGTTTCCCTTTCCCCTATGTCTAATTCCTTCCTTTACTTACCTGTACAGAAAAAAAGAATGAGACTTTGGGCTCCTCACCCAGTGTTTGGAAGTCACCAGGCAAATATTCATCACCATATTTTGAAATTATTTCTTTGATTTTTTTCTCTTTCTAGTTAAGAAATTTCCATATTTTAATTTCAAGATTTGTTATTTTGGTTTCAGAAATGAAAAGTGGGGAAAGACACCTGTTTTGTTGTTTGCTTGCTTTTTTTCCTCCTCATTTTTTTTCCTTTTTGATCTGATTTTTCTTTTGCAGCATGATAAATGTGGAAATATGTTTCAAAGAACTGCACATGTTCAACCTATATTAGATTGCTTGCTGTCTAGGGGAGAAGGGAGGGAGAAAAACTTGGAACACAAGGTTTTTCAAGGGTGAATGCTGAAAACTATCTTTGCACGTATTTTGAAGAGAAAAAGCTATTATCATTTTTTTTTAAATTGGAGAAAGATGAACATGGTTCTCTTCAACAATGATGTGATTCAAACCAGTTCCTATTGTTCAGCAATGAAGAAAGTCATATATACATCCAGAGAGAGGCCTGTGGGAGCTGAGTGTGGACCACAACATAGCATTTTAATGCTTTCTGTGGATATTTGCTTGTATTTTATTTTCCTTCTTAGGTCGTTTTTTTTCTCTTTTTAGATTTGATTTTTCTTGTGCAGCAAGATAACTGTATAGATACGTATATACATATTGGATTTATCATATATTTTAACATATTTAACATGTATTAGACTACTTGCCATCTAGGGGAGGGGTGGGGGAAAGGAGGGAAAAATTTGGAACAGAAAATTTTGCAAAGGTCAATGTAGAAAAAACTACTCATATGTTCTATAAATAAAAAGCTTTAATTAAAAAAAAAAGAAAAAAAAAGAAATTGGAGAAAGATATTGCTTACCATGAGCCAAGGCAAGGTCCAACTGAAGGCTTCCTGCATGAGGAACAAGAGTCCCAAGAACAGCCTGAACCTTAAAGCCTTAATCAGCATTCTGATCTCTGAGGCAAAGAATTAGTCTTCCTGGGGCTAAGGACAGATGAGGGATTTCAGAAGCCATAACTACTCCAACAGAACCAGATAGGAGAACCAGAACAGAGAAGTTTTCCTGCTCTTTGGCCAGGATGTCTGTCTTTCCTAAAAGAGCTAGGGAGAGCATGCAAACACCCACTCTCCTCTGAGAAAGAGCTAGCTAAGGATTTCAGCTCAGGCAGAAGTTGGAGGCATTGAAGAATATAGTTCTGTTTGACAGCAGAATTATATGTCCAGTCAAGCAGAGTTGGGATATGGAGACTATATGTCCAATGATGGAGACTACAAATGAGTGTGAAGCATTTATTAAACACTTACTGTATACCAGGTTAAGTAGTACAGTGTACCAAATATGGAGTCAGGAAGACATGAATTCAAATACAGCCTCTGAGATGATTCAAGGCAACTGTAATTGGATTCTAACATAGTGATATCATTTTGGTCTTCTTTGAGAACAAAGGAAAACAATGAACCGATAAACCAGTAGATTGGCACATCCCAACCATGTACAACAGGGAAGTTTATTTGATCCTGGTTCATGGTTCTAGAAATGAAGGAAAAGATGGGAGAGGGTACAGGTATGATGGTAAAGCAACTGGCAAGGTTCAAGAAAAGATGGTCAGAGAGCCAGGAGTGATATGAAGGATGTTTTCTTGAACTAGAAATCCATGAGAGGTAGTTAACCATTAACATAGCAAGGCCCAGGAGAGAAGTTTCTACAGGGAAGGAACATCTTATTATCATCATTAGAGAGCATCAGAGGTCCAGCAGTGCTGGAGACATCCAATCTCTCTCCACAGAGATGTATCGGCCAAACATATTCCTATGTGTAATCAGAGAATAGACTGCCTAATAATTCTGCCGTTAGGAACCCACTTACTATGGCATAGTAGAGTCTTGCAGGTAAAGTCTGGAAGATTTGAATTCAAATCCTATGTCAGATACTTTACTAGTGTGGACCCTGGGCAAATCACTTTACTACTAGCTGCCTCAGTTTCCCCATCTGTAAAATGAAAATAATGGTAATAATTATTATTATTTTAATAGGCCTATTGAACAGAGTTGTTATGATGATCAAATAGTTAACATATTAAAGTACTTTGCAAGCCTTGAAGTACTATATACATTATAGCTATTATTATATATAATCATTATATATAATATATAATTATATATATATATACATCATATATATATCATACATACATATATATATATACATATATATGCATATATATATTATGATCATTACCTGCATGATTCTGGAAAAGTCACATAACTACTTTCTGGACCTAAATTCTTCAGTTACAAAATGAGGAGATGGATTAAATGGCCTCTACGATCGCTTCTAGCTCAAAATCTGTGACTTTCACTCTAATAGATACAGTATAAATGAGATCACTTAAAGGGAGCTCATGGGGGATCAGGAAAGGCTTGCTATAAGAGACTTGATTTATAAGGCTATAAATATGTATATGTGTATATATATGTATATGTGTATATATATGTATATATATGTGTATATATATGTATATATATGTGTGTGTATATATATATATGTGTGTATATATATATGTGTGTATATATATATATGTGTGTATATATATATATATATATATATATGAGATAAGACACATAACTTGAGCAGTGACCAGAACTCAGGATCCTAAGAGGGGCCTGGAAGTGGGAGAGGAAGGGATAAGAAATAGGAATAAGAATAATTTTTAAAAGGAGTTTGGGGGGCAGGGGATGAAGATGGATGTTCCCTGAATTCAAATGTCTGGCCTGGCTCCCAGAGCCAGGAATGAAAGAATCTGCCAGGAGGTCCAGGAAGCCCATCCTCCCCCAAAGCACAGTGGGAGGCTCTGCCAGGCAGAGACAGGTAGACAGTAGACCATCAGTCTGGGTTCTGTCTGCAGGGGAGTCAGGGCAGGACAGGGGAGGCAGAGAGCCAATGGGGGGAGGGAAGGGGAGCCACAGCAGACACGGACTCTGCCTGAGGCCTGCATCCTGACAGAATGACCTAATTTTCTCAGCAGAGGATTCAAATATAATTTCCCCTGACAGACAGAGCTTCAGCATCCCAGCCAGGAGAGAAAAGCGTCTACATGGAAAAAACGGAGTCCTAAGGCCAGAGAGACAGGTGTACTAAGCCTAAGGCACAGCACTCTGGAACATCATAGGCACTCTCCACATGAGTTCTTCCTTCACAATAGCTGACATTATATAGTGCATTAAGGATACAAAGTGCTTTAAATATGTTATCTCACTTGCTTCTCATACTACTGGAAGTACTATTATTATAAAACCCATTTTACAGATGAGGAGACTGAGGTGAGATTTGAATTCAGATCTTCCTATCCCCTGTGTTATCTAGCTGTCATAAAGTACTTAAAGGGCTATATAACTATTATTTTAGAGATGGAGGGAACCCTCTCATCAAGAAGCTTCCTCTACCAACAGTGTGAAGCATTTATTCAGCACCTACTGTATACCAAGTTAGATGGCACCATGGATTAACCAACAGATATGGAATCAGGAGGACATGAATTCAAATACAACCTTTGAGGTGATTCAAGGCAACTGTAACTTGATTCTAACATAGTGATATCATTTTGGTCCTCTTTGAGAACTAAAGAAAACAACTAACCAACAAAACAGTAGATTACTAACATAAACTGGTAACTACCCTTTACTTTAGAGTCATCCAGAGCAGGAAGAGGTTAATAATAATAGTGCACATTTATATGGCACTTTAAGGTTTGCAAATCATTTTGCAAAAATATTTTGCAAGGCTCAATGTTGAAAAACTATCCATGCATATATTTTGAAAATAAAAAGCTTTGATAAAGATATTTTTTAAAAAGAAGTGGAGTGAAAGCATCATTTTATGCTCAAAACTGCCCTAGAAGGTAGATGTTGCTATTATTTCCATTTTACAGACGAGGAAACTGAAGTAGAAGTTAAGTGACTTGCCCAGGATCATACAGCCTGCATGTGTCAAAAGTAAGGCTTTAACCTCACCCCCACCCCCTGCCCCGACTCCAATCCTCTTTATTCTCTGTACCATATTGCCTTTCCAAGGGTTGTTGTGGTCATCACCATTGTTATTTAAGAGATGGTCACAGTGAAGGATGGAGAAAGGAAAGATGGTGGAACATATTGGGAATGGGCAGGGAAAGAAGCAAAAATAAATCTGGGAGTTCCCCGAGATGTCTGGATTGCAGCTTCCATTCCATCCAGCCTTCAGAAGTGATTATCCAACCTCAGGACCCTGAGAATACAAGGATAGGTCTCATGGCCAACGCCACAAGGAATCCCTAGTGCTTTATCCCTAGTGCTTAACACAATGCCTGATGTGGCTTGGCTTGGGGTTTGGGGAGCAATTATGCTTTCTTCTCTCTTGTTTCACATGGGTAAGTGAAAAAATATTTTTTCAAGAAAAATAGTGGAACATCTAATGTCAATGGTGTTCCTAGACCACGGCAGAGTTGGGTTAGGGCTCAGAGACCATCCAGTTCCAAAAGGAATTCTATGGTAGCATCTCTACCAAGATGGCACCCAATGTGAATTTCCATTGCAGCTTTCCCACCAAGCAATCATCTAATTTTTGCTCACGGACCTGTCATGAGTGATGACCTGCCAGCTCTCCGGAAAACCATTCTTCCTTGAGACAGAGTAAATGGGAAGTCTTCCCCTACTTCAAACCTAAATTTGTTGCCTATTTGCAACTTCTGCTCACACCTGCCAGTTTTTTCCTCTAGGGCCAAGTAGGACAAGGCTAATCTCTCTTCTATGAGAAAGTCCTTCAAATGCTAAATGTTCTCTAGGATAAGTGTTTTCAGTTCCTTTAACCAATTTTCCCTTTTATACTTAATGACAAATATATATTTTTGTCATTAAGTCATTTTTCAACTTTCTGTGGCTCCATTTGGGTTTTTCTTGGCAGATGGTTTGCCATTTCCCCCACCAGATCATTTTACAGATGAGGAAATTGAGGCAAATAGTATTAAGTGGCATGCTCAGAGCCACACAACTAGGAAGTGTGTGTCTGAAATCAGATTTGAACTTAGAAAGGTTAGTCTTCTTGACTCAAGACCCAGGACTCAAGACCCAGGACTCGAGACCCAGCCCTCGATCCACTATGGCACCTCCTAGTTGCCCCATCCAGTATAAAGCTTGCCTTGTATATATTTGTTGACATGAACCTCCTCATTAGATTGTGAGCTTCTTGAGGGCAGAGATTGTCTTTATCCATTTTTATCCCTAGTGCTTAACACAATGCTTGATGCATGATGGGCATTTAATTAATGTTTTTTTTCCTAATCCATCTTTTTTTTTAATTAAATTTTTTTATTTTTCAAAACATGTGTGGACAATTATTCGACATTAGCCTTTGCAAAACTTTGTGTTCCAATTTCCCCCTTTTCCCCCACCCACTCCCCTAGATGGCAAATAATCCAATGTATGTAAAACATGGTAGAAATATATGTTAAATCCAATATACACATACATATTTATACAATTATTTTGCTGCAAAAGAAAAATCAAATCAGACTGGAAAAAATGAGAAAAAATAAAATATAGGCAAACTAAATTAATGCTTTTTAATTTGTTGATATGATATAGACTCAAGACCCTTCACTGTCATTTCACATTTCCAACTCTGCTACTTTACTGGTCTTCATCATCTCAAAAACTCATCATTCTTCAAGATAAAATCAACTTGGAAACTCACACATCCTCACATCATTTCCCATCCCAGATACAGGACTTCCTTTCCCCTCAACCCTTAGTCTTCCACCAGGTAACCTCTGCCCTGTCATTTCAGCTTATTTTTATGTGTTGTCTCTCCCTTTAGATTATAAACTCCTTGAAGGCAAGACTGTCATTGGTTTTTCTTTATATACCCAGCCCTTAGCAGTGTCTGGCACATAGCCTCTTTTTGATTTTCTGGTTGTTCTCCTCTGGACACTCTATAACTTATCAATGTCCTGCCTATTCAATAGAAATTGTCTCCAAAGTTACCAGCGATCTCTTAATTGCCCATTCTAATTGCCTTTCCCTAGCTTTCATCCTTCTTAGTCTTTCTGCAGCCTTTGACACTTTTATCACCTTCTCCTGGATACTCTTTCCTGCTCTTTTCTCATTCTCCTCCTACTTGTCTGACCAGTTCTTCACAGTTTCCTTTTATGAATCTTCAGACAGGTCCCATCTACTGTGTCTCCAAGGCTCAGTTGTGAGCCATCTTCTCTTTTTTTTCATCTTGTAAACTCATGAGCTCCTCTGGATTCAATGATCATAATTTCTAAATCTGGATATAATTCTCTCTTCCTCTCTTCAACTGCCTTTGGACATCTCCAACTGGATGTCTTGGAAACCTTTTAAAATCAACATGCTCCCAAACTGAACTCAGTATCTTTCCCCCAAAACTTTCTCCTTTCCTCTTCATCCTCTGCTATTAAATGTCTCCTTTCCTTTCCATCCTCTGCTATTATACTTCTCCTTTCCTCTTCATCCTCTTCTAAGTCTCCTTTCCTCTTCATCCTTTGCTATTAAATGTCTCCGTTCCTCTTCATCCTCAGCTATTAAATATCTCCTTTCCTCTTCATCCTCTGCTATTATCTGTCTCCTTTCCTCTCCATCCTCTGACTACCCTGGTGGAAGGCCTTATCACCACATATTCAGACTGTTGCAATAGTCTGCTGGCTGGTTCCCCTGCTTCAAGCCTCCAAACTTTATTCCACTCTTCACGCTACTGTCAAGTGGATCTTCCTAAATTAAATGTCTGTCCATCTCACCCTATCTCCCTCCCCTTTCAATAAACCCCAATCACTCCTGATTACCTCCAGGATCAAATACAAAATATTCTTTGCCTTTTAAAACGAACCTTTCCCCCACCTTTCCAAGTCTTCTTATACAGTATTCCCCTGCAGCCAACTTCATCATGCCAGCTCCCCCTGCCTACTTAAATTTCTTCCCCCCTCAGGACTGTCCCAAAGACCTTTTTGTTGGTCCATTCCTGTGCCTAGAATGCTCCCTCTCCTAACCTCGTCTTCTTGGCTTCCATCAAGTCGCCGTTAAATTCTCATTTTCCACAAGAGAACTTTCCCAATTTACTTCCCATTTACTCCATTCATCTTTATATGTACCAAGTTGCTTACATATTGATTCCCCCATTAGACAGTCAACCTCTTGAGAATAGGGGCCATATTCCTGCCTTTCTTTATAATCCCAACCATTAATTAATGTTTGTTGATTGACTTGTTACCTTTTTAGATCACAGTGCCCAGAACTGAAAATAACACTTCAGTGATGGTCTGACTATCTGATTATGTACATGTTAAAATAGAATTATCCTTACAACTCCTAGGAATAGGGTAGGGATGGCCTTCCCCCCCCCCTTTTTTCAGCCCATTTCTTTTAGGCTCATTCAGAGACACGGATGGAGAGGAGAAAGGAGATGGAAAACAGGGATAAGGGGAGGGAGATATGGTGGGCTTTCCTAAAGTCCAGTTTTGCCCATGTTCTCCATGTCAGAAACATGCCTGGTTTTCCACATGGCCCGGAATGACTTTTCCCAAAGCTTTCCCTTCACGATAAACCATTTGGCTCAGGGCTTCGGATGCTTCTCTGAGGACCACAAAGTGATGCTTTCCAGCTCGGATGATTTCATCCCCTTCAGAGGAGGGGAAATGGACCGATGAGGTCAGTGCAATCCCATTCCCAGAGCTGGGCCTGTCTGTCAGCTGAGAGGTGCCAAGTCCTAGCCTGACTGACCGGCCCTGCTGGCCCAGATCCAGGATGAACCTCTCCAGGCCCTTCCGCCCATCCCCACACGGCTGCAGGGGCTTAAGCGTCCTCGGCCTTCATCCTCGCTCAGTCCCTCCTCAGAAGCCTCCCAGACTTGTGTGAGGGTCCTTCCTAAAAAGGGGGGCCCCAGATGGCGTTTGCTCTCAGGAAGAGGCAGCGTCCAATTGGAACAGAGATAAATGTTTGCCTTTCTCTCTCCCAGCCCCAGCACTAAAGTCCATGAGTGCCCTGGACTCTGCTGAAAATCTCCAGGCTGTCCTCCCTGTCTGGAACAGCCCCCCGCTCATCTCTGTTTCCTGCCTTTCCAGTTTCCTTCATGTCTCAGTTAAAGTCTCATTTTCTGCAGGAAGCCTTTCCCAATCCCCATTAATACTAGTGACATTGGACCCAGATGTCTCTGGGGGGGAAAGTGGGGCAGGTGACCTTGCAGGAGTCACTTAAAACCTCACTGGAATCCAATTCACTTGCATGTCATGATATCCCATGGTCCTCTTCCAGAGGGAAGAATGAACAACAATTCTTCTATTGATATCTCCAAAAAACTTAATTAAAAAAAGGATTATCTCTAATTTAGCCTGTTTGCAGCGAGGTGGTACAGTGGATAGAGCTCCCGGCCTATCAGGAAGACCCAAATTCAAATCCAACCCCAGATTGCTGGGCAAGTCACTTCAGCTCTGCCTGCCTCGGTTTCCTTATCTGTAAAATGGGACTAATAATAATAGCATCACATATTTAACTTATATTGGATATCTTGCTATCTAGGGGAGGGAATGGGGCAGGGGAAAGGGAGGGGAAAATTTGGAACATAAGGTTTTGCAAGGGTGGATGTTGAAAACTATCTTTGCATGTATTTTGAAAATAAAAAAGCTATTATTTAAAAAAATAATAATAGCACTTATCTCCTAGGGTTGTTATGAGGAGCAAATGAAATATTAATAAGCATTGTGCCTGACTCATAGCAAGCCTTCAATCAATACTTGCTTCCCCAATACCACCTTTCTCTCTTCCCCCAAGATTTTTGATTCTACTCTGCCTCCGGGGACAGAACCAAGAATGATGGTTGGGAGTTACAGGGAGGCAGATCTTGGCTCAACATAAGGAAGAGCATCCCAGTGATTAAAGTGGTCCAAAAAAGGAAGACCCAGATGCAGAGTCCCAGAGGTTTTTAGCCAGAGGGGGATCACCCTCTGCCCTGGATTTCGCCAGGAGGGATTCATGCTTGAGGATGGGATCTCTTGTCCCAGTCTATTTTAGCTGTTTGAGAATTTAAAGAGATTTCACTGACATCCTAGTCAATGCTTAAAGAATTAGGCTTGGATCACTGAACAGATTTTAACTCAGTGTAGGGAAAGTTTAAGGAGATGCCCAAGGGCTGGGTAACTCGGCCACCAGTTCATCCATACTATATGCCAAGGCAGGGAAAGGATGCAATCAGGGTGCTATGAGCAGAAAAGGACCGGTTTTTTGGGTTTTTTGTTTTTGTTTTTAGAGAAAAGAGCAGTTCCTCGCAGAGGCATGTCTGATTGTTTTTTCCCCCTCAGAGGCTCTGCAGCTTAGTGGACTGATCCCTGGACTGGGAATCAGGAAAACCCAAGTTCCCACCTCAAGCACTTACAAATCGCTTAACAGATTTGTTCCTCAGTTTACTCATCTGTAAAATCTGTCCTCAGTGGCTTCTATGGCCACTGGTGACACAGTAGATGAAGCATTAGCCTGGAATCAGGAAGATCTAAATTCAATCTGGCCTCAAACACTTATGAACTGGGTAACTTTGGGCAAGTCATTTTATATCTGCCTGCCTCAGTTTCCTCAACCATAAAATGAAGATAGGAAGGCTAAATGCTATGATAGAATGCCAGATCTATAGTCAGGGAGACCTGAGTTTAAATCCACCCACAGACACTTATTAGCTGTGTAACCCTGAGCAAATTATTCGATCCTGTTGGCCTCAGTTTCCCCATCTGTTAAAAGAGCTGGAGAAGGAAATAGCAAACCAAGTATCTCTGCCAAGGGACCTCCTCCCCCACCCCATAGAAGGAAGCTACATGAAGACAAAGACCTTCAACTGGCTTTCCTTTTGCTTTCATTTGCATCCTCAGAATTTCCCCTAGGTAGCTGGGTGGTATTGTGGACCTGATGTCAAGGAGATGCTTCCTGAGTGTGTGATTCTGGGAAAAGTCCCTTGACTGATGACTGCCTCACTTTCTCCATCTGTAAATTGGGGGATCATAGTAGCATCCACTTCCCAGGATTGTTATGAGGAGGTGTTAATATTTATCAAAAAGTGCTTTACAAACCTTCAGTAAGGATATAAACGTGAGCTGTTGTTGTGTCATTATTATATTATTATTATAACAGTTCCTGGTACATAATAAACACTTAACAAATGCTGGTTTCTTTCCTTCCTCGTACTTTACAGCCCCTCTTCTGATCCGGGAGTTTCTGCTGGGGACCATTGCTTTGTGAGGAGTTTGGGTCATCCAGATTCATCGATTTCCGGGCCCTACTCTGACCTCTATGAAATTTGTCACCTTGTCCTAGTGCGGGAGCCCTTCCTCCCCTGGCTCACTGCCCACCTCAGTCTCTCCATTTGCTAGTTCTTTTTAGGTGCTGCCTTCCCCCATAAGAATGTAAGCTCCCTAAGGGTAAGGACAATCTGTTTTCGTTTATATTTATATTCCAAGCACTCAACACAGGGCATGGCACAGAACAGGCATATAATAGGTTCTATCTATCTATCTATCTATCTATCTATCTATCTATCTACCTATTTTTCTTTCTTTTTTCCTTTCTTTTTATCTACTTGTTCATTTATCTTTCTATCCTTCCATCTGTCTATTTTTCCATCTATCTTTCCATCTATTCTATTATCTATCCATCTATCTACCTACCTATCTATTCATCTATTATCTATCCTATTCAGTCATCTATCCATCTATCTCTATCCTATTAACCACCATCCATTCATTCATCTATAATCCATCCATTTATTTCTATACTATTCATCTATCAATCCAATCTAAAGATCTAATCTAATCAATCTAAAGATCTATCAATCTATCTTTCTATCCTTCCATCTATTTTTCTATCATCTATTCATCTATCTCTTTACCTACCTACCTACCTGCCTGTTCATCTATCTACTATCTATCTAATCTGTCTATTCTATCCATTCATCTATTAACCACTATTCATCCATCTATCTAGCTATCATCATCTATTTATTTCTATACTATCCATCTATCAATCTATTTATAGATTGATTTATCTATCAATTGATCTATAGCTCTATCTATCCATCCATATATTTATCTCTCCATCCATCCATCTATCTATCTATCCATCTATCCATCCATTATCCATCCATCCATCTCTCCTTCCCTCCTCCTATCTATCCATCTATCCATCCATCTATTATCCATCCATCCATCCATCCCACCTTCCTTCCATTTATCTCTATCTATCTATCTATCTATCTATCTATCTATCTATCTATCTGCCTGCCTATTTATCTATCCATCTATTTATCTATCCATCTCTCTATCTATTCATTCATCTATCCATCCATCCATCCATCTATCCATCCATCTATCCACCCCTCTCTCTATATATCCATTCATCCATTTATCTATGTATCCATCCATCTCTCTATCCATCAATCCATCCATTCATCCATCCTTCTCTCTCTCTATCCATCCGTCAATCCATTCCTCCATCTGTCTGTCTATCTATCTATTTATCTATCTATCTATCTATCCCTTCATCTATCTCTCTATCTATCCATTTATTTGTCTATCCACCCATCCATTCTTCCCCCTCTCCATTCATCCATCTGTCTATCATCTATCCTGGCTTTCCTTGGACCACAATTCTAGATAGCCAGGACAGGTCCTTGGTTTTTGTTACTAAAAAAGATGCTTTGGATTTTTAGAAAGGGACAGAAGAAAAGGCGGGAGAGCTGTCTGCCTCACACTGCAGAGTAAACCAGTGTTGAGAGGCAAACACTAAGGACCAGAGTAGAATTCTCCAGGATCCGGCCTGTGCCTAAACAAGATGGACAGTAAATATCCGGGAGGCCTGGGGAGAGTGGTTGACAGAAATCGCTAAATCACTGAGCTGGTGTAGAGCAAGACTTTACCCCAGGAAACGCATTGCCTCAATGCATTTAGCCACTCTGAGATCCATGGGACATATTCGGATGCCTTTGCCAGAACTAACCAGCTATTAGATGGCACTAATGCTATATTTTAAAATGACTTCCTGTCAAGGGGAAATAAAAGGGAATTCACAGAAAAGGCAAATTGGAGAGCCTGACTGCTAGAATGACGCCTTCCAAATGGCAATGGACAGTGGAGCCGGTGGCTGTCTGCCCTTCACAGTGGCTGCTCTGCTCGGCCTCCAAGGCTCACTGTCCCCCCCCAAACACCCCATGGGCAGTAAGACACCTCCCTGAAGGGAGCTAGCCAGAACCAGCCCTGTCTCTTCCCCAGGGATCCCTGACTGCTGCTGCTGCTTAGCATCCTGGGAAGGAAGGTGTGCATTTCATGCCTGGAAGGTTCCCCCTCCTCACTTCCACCTCTCAAGAGCCTTTTCTTCTTTTGATCAATAAATACTCCATCAATGGAAAGAGTAAATACCTAAAAAACATCATTCATGGGGAACCCGCAAGGAATGCAGATCCAGGAGAGCAATGCACAGCTCAGACACTGCAGGGCTGCTGGGCTCCTCTAGTAATATCATCATGCTGCTCTCTCTGGACTTCTGTCTCTCTCTGTCTCTCTGTCTCTGTTTCTCCCAATCTCTTTCCTCTCTCCTCTCTCCCTCCCTCCCTTCTTCCTCTCCTTCTTTGCCTCTATCTTTGTCTCTGTCTCTCTATGGGTGTTTATCTCTCTGTGTCTCTCTGTCTCTGTCTTTCCCACCTTGTTTCCTTTCCTCTCCTCTCTCTTCCTTCCTCTCTACTTCCTCTCCTTCTCTGTCTTTGTCTCTGTCTCTCTGTCTCTGTCCTTGTCGGTCTTTGTCTGTCTCTGTTTCTGTTTCTCTCTCCTCTTTCTTTCTCCCTCTCTCATTCTCTCTGTGTGTCCCTCTGTGTCTCTCTGTCTGTCTCTCTCTCCATCTTTCTTTCTTTCTTTCTGTCTTTCTTCCCTTTCTGTCTTTCTTCCCTTCTTTCACTTCCTTCCTTTTTCTTCCTTCCTTCCTTCCTTCCTTCCTTCCTTCCTTCCTTCCTTCCTT
>JAJPUD010001166.1:135500-152907 GCA_023553655.1 Myrmecobius fasciatus | reverse complement strand
TCTTTCTTTCTTTCTTTCTTTCTTTCTTTCTTTCTTTCTTTCTTTCTCTCTTTCTTTCTTTCTTTCTCTGTCTCTCCCCCCTACTCCCTGCATCATCCCTGGCCATGAAACCTCAGCTAGTCTTTTGGCTACCCAGCTTTTCTCTTCCACCAGCTTTGCTGGTCATAAGGGCTAGCTTACAGCTTTTTTTGTCACTAGTATTTAGCTATCTATCAACCATATAAGACTGTGAGCCACCATTTCCAGCTGGAAGCTACTGTCAGGCATCATTCCCTAGTCTAAGATTAGAATTAATCTTTTAACCTCACTTCCCAGGACCAGTGTTAAGGATTTAGTCTCCCAAGATTCTCTTTCATTAGGTTTAAAAGGTCTCCTTTAATGTCAATCATTTCTCAGTAATTAACCTATATTCTGGTATCATCATCATCATCACTTAGCATTTATATAACATTTTAAGATTTGCAAAACCTTGATGCATTATCTCAGCTGAATGGCTCTAACCATTTGGTGTGCTGGCTGCCAACAAACTTAGATATAAATCTAAGGAACTATGGCTTCCCTTAGCCTCTTGAAAATTTTCTGGGACTACCATGGAAGTGGACAGGTGATCAGATAGGAAGGCATCTTGATATACCCTCGATCCTTACTGCCATTGATGGAGAGCAATAAGCTTTATTTATTTGTATATAAATCACATCTCTATCTTTGAGGACATGTTTTTGAGGACTATGTGTTTGTAGAACTAATCCAGAGCACAGTGTCTGGCACAGAATAGGTTTAATCAATGTTTGTAGGATAGGATAGAATAGAAGAGAAGAGGATGAATGGGTTGAGATGAGATGAGGATAGGATGGGAAGAGATAGAATGGGATGGGGAGGGATGGGATGGGATGGTAAGGAATAGTGATGGGATTGTATGGAGTAGGATGAGATAGGATGCAAGAGGGAATTGGGCCTGATTAGCAGTCCCATTTAGCATGAGTATGGTAAAAAAAAAAGATTTGTGAGAATGCTATCCTAAACTTTAGAATTTAAAATGATCACTATTGTTCTCTACCTCATGCATGAATTTACCCACCCCACTCCTAACCTCCTTCCAAATTCTCATCCACAATAACCTTCATATAAATCTAGTAATTCACAATTTGTGATAAATCAGAGAGGTCCAGAATAAACAACTTATTTTACATTAGCTATGGTGAGGGGAATGGGAATTACTAAAGACAGTAGGTAATGTCCCGTAATGAATTTAAACTTGGACTGACTGTATGACCAGGGATCCGCCACATCTCTTGTCTGGTACTCTCTTTCCCCATCTGTATAAGAATCCCTTCAAGTTCCAAATCTGTGATCCTAACTGCTCATCTATAAAAAGAAAGGTTTTTACTAGATGATTTCCTAGGTCTCATTCAGCCCAAGGGTTAACTGATTTGGTAATTAAGCAGCACAAATAAAATGGTAGGTGATATCACTGAGCCTCCTTATAAGAGCAAACCGAGTTTTAAGCCCTTTCCAAATCTTAATTTGTTATCAAGGTTTCCTTTATTATTTCCTTAGAGTTTTAATCAGGGAAGGAAAGACAGGTAACATTCCCATTTTCCTTATAAGGCAACTGAAATCTACAGAGCTTCAAGACCTTTAAAAAAAAAGCATTTGTCAAATGCCTATTATGTGTCAGGTACTATGCTAAGCTCTTTACATAGATAGATAAATGGATGGATAGATAGATAATATGATCCTCATAACAATCCTGGGAGGCTCAGATGTTATTATTAGATCCATTTTATAGATGGATTCTTGCCCAGAATCACACAGCTAATAGGTGTCTGGGGCTGGATTTGAACTTACTGACTCTAGGTCCAATGCTTTTTCCATTATTCTTTCTAGTTGTTATCATAGGCTTGCCTTTGGCTTTGCAGTAGGTCAGTGGTTGATTCAGTTCTAGAACTTGATGTTCCCAACTCTGGTATACTCTTTATGCTGAGAATGAATAGACTGAAGCATATTTCTGATGAAGTATGTATGGTAAATGTTTAACAACTGGCTCTCATTCATATATATATAGATAGATAGATGATAGATAATAGATAAATACATAACAAAAACATATGTATATACATATATAAATATAAGTACATACATAAAGACATGTATAACTATATCAGTCCATATACATATTATATATTTTAAAGTTTAATCTACATTATTGTATTTTTTTCCATCACTTTCTTAGGTCTATATGATCATCCAAATAAGAAATCAAGCCTTGATTTGTAGCTTTTACTGATTTCTAAGTTAGAAATGATCACACTGAAAATTTAACACTCAGCTCACTGATTCCACAATAGAATTGAGTACATGGGAAGATGTCCTGTGAAAGATGTCAGCAAAGAGAGGCAGGACCAGAAAAGAAGGAGAAGCACTGAATTGACTGAAGCAAGAAATTAGCCATGGATCATTTATGTGCTAGTTTGGTTCCTAGGCAACAACAAATCTAGAGAAAAGGTCTCTGCACATTGGATGGTCCAGTTATGGGGAAGAAAACAAGCATGAGTTGTGATAAGTACTGTCAAAGACAGAGTATGCCCATCCAGGAGACCACTTCTTCATTGAAAAGTATTGAAAAAGTATCTGTTCATTAAAGCAGGCCCTTCAGGAACTAAAATGACTAAGATTTTTGCTACTAAATGTACTTGAAGGTAAAATTATTGTATTTCACTCGACATTTTTATCTTGCATATATTTTGTGAGATGTAATTTGTAGGGTGTGAAGGGTAGATGGAGAGTTCTACTTCTGACACATAAGATGGATGAGCTGTGAAAATAAAAATAAAATAACTAATACCTCTCCAAATTGCAAGGGCTTTTGTTTTTCTTAATTCTCAGTGGGAGGAAGAGAGGGAAGGGAAAGAATTTAGGACTGAAAATGAAATAAAAGTGAGTTATTGTGGAAACATCAAAAATCAAATTGTAATTGATTGCTTTGTGTAACTCCGGGCAAAGTCACTGAATCTCTCTCTGCACTCTGGGTTTTAGTTTAAGATTCTATATATATTCTGTATTTAATAAATTAACAATTAAAGAGTTGCCTAGACTTGTCCTTTTCATCTCTGCATCATCTGTTGTCCATTTTACTTTTGCAGAACCTCTGGGTGATTTCAACTCTGCTGCATGTTTTGTCTATTTCACCTTTGCAGCACCTCTTGATGATGTCAGCTTTGTAGTATTTCTTGTTGATTTCACCTCTGCATCATCTGTTGTCCATTTTACCTTTGCAGCACATCCTGTTGATTTCACCTCTGCTGCATCTCTTGTCCATTTCACTTTTGCAGCACCTCTTGTTATTCTCATCTCTGCTGCAATTCTTCTCCATTTCACCTTTGCAGCACCTCTTGTTGATTTTACCTCTGTTGCATCTCTTGTCCATTTCGCCTTTGCAGTACCTTTGTTGATTTCAACTCTGCTGCATCTCTTCTCCATTTCACCTTTGCAGCATCTCTTGTTGATTTCACTTTTATAGCATCTCTAAATCATCCCTTTCTCTCCTCTGCCACAGTCCACCACTCTGATGCACACCCTCATGCCTCACATCTGGATTACTTCAATAATTGCTGGGGATCTTGCCCTTCTCTTTCCATTCTCCATTCAGCCACTAAGGAGACTTTCCTAAAACCCTGATCTGAATTATGTCGATCTCCCTACTCAAATGCATTCTGTGGCTCCCCATCACTTCCAGGATCAAATACAAAACTCCATTTTTGCTTTCAAAGCTTTTCGCTGCCTAGCTCTCTCCTATCTTTCCAGTCTTTTTACATCTTACTCTTCATCACATACTCTTCAATCTAGTGATATTGGCCTCTTGACTGTCTGTCCCATTATCAAGAAACTCCATCTCTCAGCTCAGGATTTTTTTTCTGGCTCTCCCTTTATCTTCTGCTCTGACTACTGGCCTCCCTTGATTCCTCTGAGTCTCATCAAAGATCTCACCTCCTACAGGAAGCCTTCTCGAACCCCTCTTAATTCTAGTGCCTTCCTTCCATTGACTATTTCCTATTTTCCTGTATATAACTTGCTTACTATATATTTACTTGAATGCTGTCTCCCTCATTAGATTGTGGGTTCCTTGAGGGCAGGGACTGATTTTTGTCTCTTTTTGTATTCCCAACACTTAACATAGTGCCTGGCACATGATAAGTGCTTAATAAATGTTTATTGACTGATTGATAAACACATTTGCTACATTGTTGCAATGTATACAGTTATGCTACAGTTATAACATTGTAGTCAAGAAGATCTGAGTTCAAATCTGCTAGTCAGCCAGGGATTGAAAGCCAGGCAAAGAAATTTGAATCTTAATCAGTAGACAGTAGAGTCACTGGGGAAAAAATGAGAGACCATATCCATATGTATATTCTTCAGCTCCCTCCATTCAGAACAGCCTCCCCTCAGTCCTTCAGTTCTATCCATGAGCAGTCCTAGTCTTAAGGCAGGCACATGACCTGTGGCCAAGGGGCAGGTATAGCCGGTCCATTATTTTCAGGATTCAGAACAACCAGTGCTTTCCATGAAGCATGACTGATTGATTGACTTCTCCAGGGAAAGCAAACCTGACTCATCTCTCTGCCCACTCAGGAGCTCATGCCCTCTTCCTCATCCCTTAGTAAGGCAGCTTGCTTCATTTGAGAGCTGGTACAGTTAAGGGCACCTTGACCTGGAGGAGCCTTCTCATTCCATTGGCATTGGACCATGCTAGATCCTGGCTTGTTCCTTGTTTGTTTTGAATGTTGTTCCTTATCTGGGCCTCCCCTCCCTCACTAGAGCAACAAAAACTTCTAAGGGTGAAGGTTTTATCTTCCCCCAAAACTGGGGGTTTCCTTGTGGGCTCTATCCTCCTTCAGAGTGGAAACTCCTTCTTTAATAGCAGAAACTACAAATCCTACTTCAGACAAGGGGCTCCCCTGGGATGAGGACTGTGCTTTTCTCCTCATACTGGAACTTCCCTGAAGCAGAATATATATATATATATATATATGTATATATATATATATATATATATATCCTTTCAAAAAGCTGGGGACTCTGGGCCCAAGTCTCTCTCATTAGACTGGGGGCTCCACAAGCAAGGACAATGTCTCCCCCCATCAAAGTGGGGCTCCCTAAGGGCAAAGGTCCTAGGTCTTCAAGCCTGGAAGCTTCCTGGGGATAAGAACTATGCTTCTTCCATAGTACTTGGGCTCCCCAAGAGCAGTGTGTGTCTACACTCTCAGATAAGGGGGTTCCTGAGAGCCTGAGGGCTCCCCAGGGACAGAGGCCCAGGTTGTCAGTGTGGGCTTATGTGTTTATATGCTGTTTTTCACTAACCGGGTGTTTCTGTGGGCGAGTTCTTTCTTTTTCCCAGCCTCCTCTAACACTGGTTTCAAATGCAAACACAAAAAAAGAGAGTCAGAGACAAATGGAAATTATACTTTTTATTAAACAGGAACTGTTCACCCACTGAAAGTGTCTCTGATCCTGAGGAACTTCAGCAGCTAATTAGCGGTTGTCTAGTTACGGCTGTGAAAGATGGATTGCTGCTTTTTTTGCCACAGGTAGGGCCTTGATGGTGGGTGGATGTAGATGTGTGAATGGTCTGGGAGCCTGCCAGGCCCTGCAGAGAGCCCCAAAACCTAATGGGGGTGAGAAAATGGGATGAAAACAGAGAGACTGAAAAGAGTAACAGGAAGAGGGGAGACAGAGAGAAGGAGAGAGGAAGGAAAAGGAGAGTAAAAGAGAGGGAGAAGGGAGAGGGAGATGAAAGAGCAGGGAGAGAGGAGTAAGAAGAGAGTGTGGGAGGAATAGGAGAGGGGGAAGGGATGGAATGAGGAGAGAAAAAAGAGAGAGAGGGAAGTGAGAGAGAAATAGGAGGGAGAGGGAGATGAAAAGGGGAAGAGGAGAGAGAGGGAGGGATAAAGAGAAGAAATGAGGAGAGAAAGGGGAGTGTGAGAGAGAAATAGAAAGGAGAGGGGGATGAAAAGGGAAAGAGAGAAAGGATTAAAAAGAGGAGAGAAGAAAGAGAGGAGGGAATGAAAAAGAAAGGGGAGAAGAAAGGAGTAAGAGCAAAGGGTGGGGGAATAAAAGGAAGAGAGATGAAAAGGGGAGAGAAGAAAGAGAGGGGAATAAAGGACAGAGAAATGGGAGGGGGTGATAAAGAAGAGAAAAGAAGAGAGGGAGGATTAAGAGAGAAAGAGAAGAAGAGAGAGACGAGTGTGAAAGGAATAAGAGAGAGAGAGGGAAAGATGAAAGAGGAGTGAAAAAGGAGAGAGGAGGTGGAGAGGAAGGGATAAAGAGAAAGAATGGGAACAGAGGAAAAAGAGAAATGGAGAGAAGGAAGGGGGGAATAGAGACAAAGAGAAAGGGAAAAGGAGATAGAAAGACAAAAAAAGAAGGTTGGAGGAAAAGGGAAATGAGAGAAGAACAAAGGGAGAGAGAGACAGAGAGAGACAGAGAGACAGAGAGACAGAGACAGAGACAGAGACAGAGAGAGGGAGGGAGGGAGGGAGGACAGAGGAGGGGGAGGAGGGAACAGAGAGAGAGAGGGATTGGGATCAACTTGGGCGAAAACTGCTGCTAATTCAGCACAATTGGGGTTGGTGGTGATGGATACTTACATAATCATAATTTTGGGTGTGGAGATGCTGATTAGATTCCTCTGGGACCATGGAGCTGAATGCAATTGAGCAGGAAGGTTGCGTGTTTTTGTCACTGATCCCATTACAGAGCAGTGGGCCAGCACTTGACATTTCTTTGGGATGGGATGGGGAATGTTTCTGTGGCTTAAAAATCCGAGAAGAGCTCCTTTCCCATATTTTTGGTTTATTTGTTACCATTAATATTATTTCATCTTGGGGGGGGAGGGAGCAAACTTAAAAAACTGAGGAGCATCATAGACTGTCAGAGCGGGGAGGGGCCTTACAACAGGGGATGTCAGGGCTGGAGAAGAGTCTTAGGACAGGGGATGTCAGAGCTAGGAGGGCCTTATAACAGGGGATGTCAGGGGTAAGGAAAGGGGCCTTACAACAGGGGATGTCAGAGCTGGGAGGGGTCTTAGGACAGAGGATGCCAGGGCTGGGGAGGGGTCTTAGGACAGGGGATATCAGGGTGGGAGGGAGCTTAGAACAGGAAATGTCAGAGCTGGGAGGGAGCTTAGAACAGGGGATGTCAGGGCCTTAAAACAGGGGATGTCAGGGCTGGTAGATTATTCCAACAGTCAGAGCTGTGAAAGGTTCTCCCATGATGGGAGATACTCCTAGATAATCAAGGAGATAATATGGCCATTAAAAAATAGCTGCTTAGAAGCCACACATGCACAGGTACACATGCATGAACACATACATAGTGGGTAGCTAGATGGTATAGTGGATAGAGCACCAGTCCCGGAGTCAGGAGGACTTGAGTTCAAATCCTGACCAAGACACTTAACACTTACTAGCTGTATGATCCTGGGCAAATCACTTAACCCAAAAGCCTTGCAGCAAAAAAATAAAAATAAACACACACAAAGGCAACACTGGCAGGACATGCTAGCTTCTGTTATACCCAAGGAACTTTTTTATACACAATTCAAAGTAAATACAAAGAACTAGAGAAGAAGGATCCTTGCAGTGGTGAGAACAAAGAATGGTCTCCTGTAGGAGGCAGAGCTTAAATTAAGCTTTAAAAGGCTCTGGAGTTTTTAAAGGCAGAGGGGAAGATGAAGAACATTACTGGGATGGGGGAAAGCCTGAGCAAAGACATGGCAGCCCAATGAAATGTAGTGATGAGACACAGCCAGGAAGCGAGGTTAGTCTGTGCAAGAGCTTTGAAAAATAACGAAGAAAGAAATCTAGGAGGACACAAAGAATTGAAATAAAGACACTACCTACGTTAATTTACAGATTTAGTGCCAAACCAATTACCAAGGGGACAAAATAATAAATTAATCTGGAAGAACAAAGTTCAAGAATCTCCAAACTAAATACTGAAAAATGATAAACATTAAAAAAAAGATAAACATCATACCAAATCTCAAACTATATTATAAAACAGTTGTGGTCAAAAGTATTTAATTCTGATGGGAAAAACTGGTCAATGAAACAAATTTGATAAATAAAACCCAGAGATAATGGATAGGAAAATCACATTTGATAAACCCACACGTATACCCACTAGTGGAATAAGGACTCCAATTTGACAACATAAAGTCTGAAAACTTGAAAGCAATCTGGCAGAAATTAAGTTTAAACTAACATCTTACACCACATATCCATATAAACCAAAAATGGATTCATGACCTAAATATATATATATATATATAATTTAAAGGGAAGTAATTACTTTTCACAACTCTGACTAGGGGAAAAAAATCTTACCTCAGCAGGGGGCAGAGATTATCATAAAAGATAAAGTTGTTGATTTCAGTTACATAAACTTGAAAGTTTCAAGAGAAACATATTTAGAATTAGAAGGAAGCAATTAATGGGGGGGGGAAATCGCCATAAATTTCTTTGATAAAAGTCTAACATCTAAATATTAAAAAGTAATTCAAATATTTTAAAACAAAACTATCCTGAAAAGATAAAAAACAAATAGTTCCAAATGAGAAAAATATAAAATGAAACAATTTTCCAATTTCCAGTGAAACAATGTTCCAAATTACTAATAATTAGAGAAATTCAAATTAAAACAACAGGAAGGTTCTACCTCAGATGTATCAATGTATAAAGATGATTAAGGGGAAAATAGCAATTGTGGGAGAGAGTGCAAGAAGAATACAAATATAGAATGCTCTGTTGGTGGAGGTGTGAATTGATTCAACTATAATGGGAAACAATTTGAAACTGTATCTCCAAAGTCACCAACTGTGTATACCTTTTGATGGAGCAAGACTAGAGTTACACATATATTAAAAAAATCAGAGTGGAAGAAGAGAGGGGAAGGACCCATACTAGAAGAATATTTATAGCCACACTTTTTGTAGTAGTGAAGAACTGGAAATAAAATTGAAATAAAATGCCCATTATTTATGGTAGGCAAATTGTAGTACATGGAGATAATGGAATAAATAATAAATCAAGAGAAACAGTAAAAATGATAGATTCAAAGAAGCATGGAAAGGCTTCTACGAACTGATGCAGGACAAGATGGGCAGAACCAAGAAAATAATTTAGTGATGATAATACTCATAAAGAAAAACAACTTTGGGGCAGCTAGGTGGTGCAGTGGATAGAGCACCAGCCCTGAAGTCAGGAGAGCCTGAGTTCAAATCTGGCCTCAGACACTTGACACTTCCTGGATGTGTGTCCCTGGGCAAGTCACTTAACCTCAGTTACCTCAGTAAGAAAAAGAAAAACAATTTTGAAAAACCTCCGAATTCTGATAAAAATAGGGAACAATAGTGATTAATCATGAAATATATCTCCCTCCTCTTGCCAGGGACATGATGAAAAGTAGAATAAGAAATCATATTAATGATTAATTAATAATTAGTAGCATTCATTGATGCCATTAATCATAATGAAGTTAATAATAATAACAGCTAGCATTTCTATAGTGCTTAAAGTTTTACAAAGCACTTTACAAATATTCATTTGGTTCTCACAACAACACTGGGAAGTAGGTGCTGTTATTATCCTCATTTTAACTGAGGCACAGAAAGGCTAAAGGACTCACCCATAGTTAGTTATTTGTCTGAAAAAAGGATTCAAACACAGTTCTTCCTGACTTAGCTGCCTCCAAATGATATATATTCTCAGACACGGTTAATGTACATACGTGTCTCACTGGACTCTGCTTATTTCTTTTTTTTTTAATAAAGCTTTTTATTTGCAAAACATATGAGTGACTTTTCAACATTGACCTTTGCAAAAAAAAAACTTTTTTTTTTCCAAAGCTTTTCCTTTCCCTCCCCCCGCCTCCCCCCTAGATGACAGGTAATCTAATACATGCTAGATAGGATAAATTATATGACAAATACAATACATGTATACATATCTATACAGTTATCTTACTGCACAAGAAACATCAGATCTAGAAAGAGAAGAAGAAAAAAAACAACCTAAGAAGGAAAACAGAATGCATGGAAATATTCACAGAAAGCGTTAAAATGCTGTGTTGTGGTTCACTCTCAGTTCCCACAGCCCTCTCTCTGGATGTATATGACTATCTTCATCGCAGTACAACTGGTTTGAATCACATCATTGTTGAAGAGAACCATGTCCATCAAAATTGATCATCGTATAGTCTTGTTGCTGTGTATAATGTTCTCCTGGTTCTGCTGATTTCACTCAGCATCAGTTCATGCAAGTCTCTCCAATACTCTCTGAAATCCTCCTGTTGGTCATTTCTTACAGAACAATAGTATTCCATAACATTCATATACCATAATTTATTCAGCCATTCTCCAATTGATGGGCATCTTTTCAATTTCCAGTTTCTTGCCACTACAGAAAGGGCTGCCACAAACATTTTTGCACATGTGGGTCCCTTTCCCTCCTTAAAAATCTCTTTGGGATATAGGCCCAGTAGAAACACTGCTGGGTCAAAGGGTATGCACTGTTTGATAACTCTTTGAGCATAGCTCCAAATTGCTCTCCAGAATGGTTGGATCCGTTCACAGTTCCACCAACAATGTATCAGTGTCCCAGTTTTCCCACATCCCCTCCAACAGCTATCATTATCATTTCCTGTCATTTTAGCCAATCTGACAGGTGTGTAGTGGTATCTCAGAGTTGTCTTAATTTGCATTTCTCTGATCAATAGTGACTTGGAGCACCTTTTCATGTGACCGGAAATAGTTTCAATTTCTTCGTCTGAAAATTGTCTGTTCATATCTTTTGACCATTTGTCAATTGGAGAATGGCTTGAATTCTTATATATTTGAGTCAATTCTCTATATATTTTAGAAATGAGGCCTTTATCAGAACCTTTGGATGTAAAAATATTTTCCCAGTTTACTGCTACCCTTCTAATCTTGTCTGCATTCATTTTGTTTGTACAAAAACTTTTCAACTTGATATAGTCAAACTTATCTATTTTGTGATTAATGATGACCTCTAGTTCTTCTTTGGTCACAAATTCCTTCCCCCTCCACAAGTCTGAGAGGTAAACCATCCTACATTGTTCTAATTTGTTTATAATATCATTCTTTATGCCTAGATCATGAATCCATTTTGACCTTATCTTGGTATATGGTGTTAGGTGTGGGTCAATGCCTAATTTCTTCCAGACTAGTTTCCAATGATCCCAGCAGTTTTTGTCAAATAGTGAGTTTTTATCCCAAAAACTGGGCTCTTTGGGTTTATCAAACACTAGATTACAATTGTCATTGAGTATTTTGTCCTGTGAACCTAACCTATTCCACTGATCCACTACTCTATTTCTTATCCAGTACCAAATGGTTTTGGTGACCACTGCTTTATAATATAGTTTTAGATCTGGTGCAGCTAGGCCACCCTCATTTGCATTTTTTTTCATTAATTCCCTTGAAATTCTTGACCTTTTGTTTTTCCAGATGAATTTTGTCGTTATTTTTTCTAGTTCAGTTAAATAATCTCTTGGGAGTTTGATTGGTATAGCACTAAATAGATAGATTAGTTTAGGTAGTATTGCCATCTTTATTATATTCGCTCGACCTATCCAAGAGCACTTGATGTTTTTCCAATTGTTTAGATCTGACTTTATTTGTGTGGAGAGTGTTTTGTAGTTTTGCTCATATAGATCCTGACTTTCCCTTGGCAGATATATTCCCAAATATTTTATACTATCGATAGTTATTTTGAATGGAATTTCTCTTTCTATCTCTTGCTGTTGCATTTTGTTGGTGATGTATAAAAATGCTGATGATTTATGTGGATTTATTTTGTATCCTGCAACTTTGCTAAAGTTGTGGGTTAATTCTAATAGTTTTTTAGTTGATTCTCTAGGGTTCTCTAAGTAGACCATCATATCATCTGCAAAGAGTGATAATTTCGTTTCCTCATGACCTACTCTAATTCCTTTAAAGGAATTAAAGGACTCTGCTTATTTCTTGGCTACTATTTAGCTGTGCCTGATGGGATCGATAAATTAATGGATAGTAAAAGTCATGCAAAAGGACAGGGGTGGGGGAACATAATAAAATATTTTTTAATGCACAAAAGGCAGCTAGGTAGTACAATGTATGAATTGCTGGACCTGGAGTTAGGAAGTTCTGAGTTCAAATCTGGCCTCAGATATTAGCTAATTGTATTACCTTGGACAAGTCACTAACTTCAGTTTGCCTCAGTTTCCTCAACTGTAAAATAAGATAATAACAGCACTCACTTCCCAAGGTGGTGGTGAGCATCAAATGAAATAGTATTTATAAAGTGCTAAGAATAATGTCTAGCACACTGTAGAAAAAAGCTATATAAATGTTTATTCCTTCACTCATCCACCTTCCCCAGAAAAGCAAACAAAGAAGTATAAATTGAGACAACTGGAGCAATTTTGTTATTTTTTGTTTAAAAATTGGATTATTTCTTTTAAAAAACAAATCATGCATGAGAAAAGTTCACAATTTCTTATAGAGTCTCTTTTTTGCTATTTGTTAAGTGTGACAATGTGTAGATTTGTCGACATTTTAGGTCACAATAAAAAAGAAAATTTGATAAAGCACTATCTAAAGGTGATTACATGAACATTAATTTAATTAATGCTATGACAAATGTATATGAATGACATCAAATTATATGACTCCATGGAAAAACACCTTAAATAGCTCTTGAATCTTAGAACAATATAAAGAACAAATACTTACTAGTGTCAGATAACTTGGTTTCAAATCCTGTTTTTGTTACTTACTAAGTATGGGGGAAAAGTATGTAGCCTTAACGCCCAATGGACTCCATTGTTCTCATCTGTAAAATGGAGAGATTGGACTCAGCAGTTTCTGAGGTCTCTTCCAACCTTAGAGCTATGATTCTATACTCTCATGGAAAATGCCATTTGGTCTCAGTAAGTGTGAAGTACTTACCATGCACCAAACATGAATAAAAACAGAGGGGTTTTGAGGTTACATATAGAGATAAAATTAAACCAAGGAATGAAGGTACACTTATTCATGTGTTGGTACATTTTCAGGCAGGATGCATGTACCTAGGAGAAAGCTAAAACAGTATTCTGTTAAGAAAATGATTAGCATCCTGCAATCAAAGCTAAATAGGAAGGACATATATAGAACAATAAACCTCTGGGAATCTAGTCTTAACATATATATTTTTGACACCTAACTTCCAAACTCTTAACTTTCAGCCTCATATCTCCAAACAGTCAATAATCTTTTTTTGAATTTTTTATTGAAGCTTTTTATTTTCAAAACATATGCATGTAGAATTTTTCAACATTGACCCTTGCAAAACCTTGTGTTCCAAATTTTCCCCTCCTTTCCTCACTCTCTCCTCTAAATGGCAAGTAATTCAATACATGTTAAATATGTTAAAATATATGTAAAATCCAATATACGTATACATATTTATACAATTATCTTCCTGCACAAGAAAAATCAGATCAAAAAGGAAAAAAATGAGAAAAAAACAAAATGCAAGCAAACAACAACAAAAAGAGTGAAAGTTGTGACCCACACTCAGTTCCCACAGTAGTCTCTTCATCACAAGATCATTGGAAATGGTCTCAATCATCTCATTGTTGGAAAGAGCCACATCCATCAGAATTGATCGTTGTATAATCTTGTTGTTGCTGTGTATAATGATCTGGTTCCAAATCAATGAACAATTTATATAATCAATAAATATTTATTAGGTGCTGTAAAAAAGGTACTGTAAAAGCTATGGAAATACAAATACAAGAAAAAAGAAAGGGCCTGCTCCCAAGGAACTTATAATCTAATGGGGGAAGTTGACAAGGGGAAATAGAAAAGCTAGAAGGAGAAGGGAAGATAGCTAATGTGTGTGTGTGAGGGGTGGGGAAGATGGTGGAAAAGTGAGGAAAATCCCAGAGTAGTGCTGCCTGGTGAGAAATGAGATGATAATCTGAGGGGGCTCTGGCCAAATGCCCACTAGACTACTAGAGCTGATTGTCTCATAAGCATTTTAAACTCAACATGTCCAAAACTGAATTAATTATCTTTCATTCTAAGCTCTCCCCTCTTCCCAACTTTCCTATTAGTGTCAAAGATGCCATCATCTTTCCAATGACCCAGACTCAAAATCTGGGAGTCATTCTTGCCTTATCACTCTCAGTGATACATATCCATCCCACTGCTAATTTCTTCTGATTCTGTCTCTGTGACACCTCTAGTATATACCCCTTTCTTTTATATGCTGTTCAGTCATCATAAAATTGAATTTGACTTCCTGATGCCATTTAGGTTTTTCTTGGCAGAGATCCTGGAATAGTTTATCTGTTTTACAGCTGAGGAAACTAAGGCAAACAGGGTGAAGTGACTTGCCCAGAGTCACTCAGCTACTAAATGTTTGAGACCAGATTTTAACTCAATTCTTCCTGATTCCAGTCATGCTACCATCTCACTATTTCTTCTTTTGCAATAGTCTGCTGGCTAGTCTTCCTACCTCGTCTCCTTATTCTAATACATTCTCCAGATAGCTGTCAAACTGATCTTTCTGTCATTCTCCCTCCATCCCCTACTCAGCAAACTCCAGTGATCCCCTATTACTTCCAGGTTCAAATATAAAATCCTCTGACTTTCAAAGACCAACCGGCCCCCTCCTCCCTTTCCAGTGTTTCTGTACCTTTCTCCCCTCCACTTTACTCCCCTCCATACTTTAATAATCCAGGGACACTAGTCTCCTGGCTATTCCTCCCATTTGACATTACCATCTCTGGATTCAGGGGATTTCCACTGGCTGTCCCCTCTAACTGAAATGATCTATCCTCTCATCTCTATCTCCCGAAATCTACCAAGTCTCAGTTAAAATAGTCTTTAATTCAAATGCCTTCCTCTTGTTGATTCTCTCCAGTTTATCCTGCATCTATCTAGTTTATAGCTGTTTGCATGTTGTCTCCACCTTGGACTAGGAACTAATCCCTGAGGGATTGCCTATTTTGGGATCCCCCAGGGCTGAGCACAGTGCCTGACATTTATGTACTTTAAGAAACACCTGTTGATCAGTGAGGTGACTCAGGTCAGTTCCAATGGTCTTATGATGGAGAGAGCCATCTGCACCCAGAGAGAGAACTATTTGTATATCCCAACATATTATTTTCACTTAATTTATTGTTGTTTGCTTTCTCGTTTTTTTTTTCCTTTTTGATCTGATTTTTCTTGTGCAGCATAACAATTGTGGAAACACGTGTAGAAAAATTGCACATGTTTAGCCTAGAAGAGGGGGTTGCTCTCTAGAAGAAGGGATTGGAGGGAAGGGAAGGAGAAAAATATTTGGAACAAAAGGCTTTGCAAGGGTGAATGTTGAAGGTTATGCATGTGTTTTGAAAACAAAAAGCTTTATTTAAAAAACACCTGTTGTTGATGGCAAAAGGAGATTTCTCAGATCTGATCCCAAAGTCCACAAGAGAGATAGATATTGCTTCTAATCATCCTCCTTTAAATTGTGGCCCTGAGTTAAAAAAGCTCCCAGATCTTTATTGCTTCTAGCCCTAATCCTGCTGATGACTCACTACCCTAAAGTGTAGAAAGGACTTCTTCATATCCTTCCTTGCTTCTGGGGTTCCACTGGTCCTGGTAGTCAAGCCAGAATCAGAGAAAAGTCAGGAGGTGATCCTTATATGTATATTTCTGTGTTATTTCCTTCTCTTGCAAAAAAAAAAAGAAAAATGGCATTAAAATGTTTTTCTATAGAAGCTTAGAATAATTGGAAAATAACCTTATTTCTTTAAACAACCAGGCACTGTCCCTGATAATCTGACTTGCATGGACTCCATTTGCATTCTCCACTAAATAAGGTTGGATCCATCTTTGCCATTCCCTGTTTTAAGTCCCCTCCAACTCCTGACATTCCCCGTTTCAAGGTTCCTTTCAAAACCAACAGTCCATTTCCCAAGGTTCTTCTGATATTCTCTATCCTAAAGTCCTCTGTAATTATTCTAGGCCTCTTCTACTCAGGCACTCTAAAATTCTAACTCAGTTTTCTGTTTTCCTAGAAAGTTATCCTTTTTTCCCAGCCCAGAAAATCAGGCAGAGAGTTTGAATTACTTTGAGTTTTGAGGGTGACTGAACAGATCATAGTTCTCTGTCGCCAGGCCCTTCTCTGCCCGAATAAAGCTTCTTTGTCATTTCACTGCTCTGATGACAGCTGGACCACATTTGTCTCATGAGACTGGAAGATGGTTTTCCAGCACATGGCCCTCTTGCTTGGAGACAGACAAATCAATACCGAGATTAAGCAAATATCCATCAAAACCTTCTCAGCAAAAGGGGTTGGCCGTCAGATCCACAGAGATACTTATAGTTTGGAGTTATCGATTCTACCACCAAATCACTTGAGAAAAATCAGCATTAATAGCCAAGAAGTAAAATGGGTGTTAGTAGCCGGGGGTGAGAAGGTCTACGTGACCATTCCTGAATTTATTCCTGGAACTCCAGAATATTACTGCTTGCCCTCCTCCATATGAAATTATTTTGAATATATTTTCATATTTTTGTATACTTATATATTCTCTCTTCAGCAGAATGTAAGCCCCATGAGGGCAAGGACTAGCTCACTTTTGTATTCCCCAATGCTCAGCACAATGTCAGGCCCAGCAGAGATTCTTAATAAATGTTTCTTGATTGACTGGATGATAGATTTTTTAGGGTGCCCAGGAGGTAGCTCAAATCAGCTCAAGAGAACAGATGGTTCAGCTTTCAATGTGAGCGTCTATACTTCAAAGCAATTAGACCTGACTTCAAATTTGTTCTCGGACACTAGCCTTGGGCAAATTATTTAGACCTACTTGCCTCAGTTTCCTCACTGTAATATGAACTAGAGAAGGATGGTAAACCACTCCAATATCTTTGCTAAAAAAATCCCATGGACTATCCATATGGTTCCAAAGACTTGGCCATGATTGAACAAAAGTCACAAAATTAAAACTTAGAAATCAGCCAGTACTACAAATCAGGATTTGGCTTATTATTTTGTTGATTATCTAGACTTAAGATGGTGTGAAAAAGAATATATATATATATATATATATATATATATATATATATAATATATACTTTATATATATATACACACTCTCTTTTAAGCTTACTATATATATATATATATATATACGTATATATATGCTAGGTGGTGCAGTGGATAGAGCACCAGCCCTGAAGTCAGGAGGATCTGAATTCAAATCTAAGCACTTCCTAGCTGGGCAAATCACTTAATCCCAATTGCCTCAGCAAAAAAACAAAGAAAAAAAAAGTGTGTGTGTGTGTGTATATATATATATATATATATAT
>JAJPUD010001166.1:117765-135400 GCA_023553655.1 Myrmecobius fasciatus | reverse complement strand
TGTGTGTGTGTGTTTATATATATATAAAAAAAAATGTGTGTGTGTATATATATATATATATATATATAATACTTTCTCTACGGGCCAATTGTTAAAAGATTCCCCCAAGAGCAGAAGGGCCTTCCATTCATCTGACAGCTTTTCCAAATTTTCTAAAATTTTCCAAATTCTAACACTCCTCATCATTACAAATTTCTTCCTCCCATCTCGCTCAGCACTCCCTCCAGCTGAAGCCCAAATCTTCTTTTGGGAGAAGAGGACACTTTTCATTCATTCTTTAAATTAGTATTTACTAGATGTTTCTTTGGGCCCAGGACTTTGCTAGGAAATACAGAGGAAAATAAGATACGGTCCCATTTCAGAATCAAATAAAACTCAGAGTTCAGAGGAACCTCAGAGATCAATCTGTAACTGAACAAAAATCCAATGGTCATCCATGCCTTTGGAAAGTGGAACCCATTTCTCCATATGGTCCATTACACTTTTGGATAGCTCACTCCCTTGGTTCTGTTCTCTGGAACTAAATGGAGTGAATCTCCTCTATAAAAATACTTGCTTCTAAGTCTTCACCTTTCATTCCCTCAATAGATTCTCATATAGCTCCTAGGGGGTTCCTGCAGTGAATAGAACACTGGGTCTGGAGTCAGAAGACCTTTCCTTCAAATGTCATTCAGACACTTACTTAGCTGTGTGACCCCAGAAAGGCACTTAATCCTGTTTGTTTCCATTTCCTCAATTGTAGATTAGAGATAATAATACCTCCTACCCTTCCAGAACTGGTGTGAGGATCAGTTGAGATAATATTTATAAAACACCTAACATAGTGCCTGGCACACAGTAGGCAGTTAATAAATGCTTGTTCTTGCCTCATCACCATTCATCATCCTGGTTCCCCGACTCTGGATGCCCTCCAATTTACCAATATTTTTCCCCAAATGTGGTACCCATTACTGAACACAGTTCAATGTGCCACATGTGGTCTAGTTAGAGAAGAGGATAATGGTATTGTCACTTCCTTTGTCCTAGAAGTCATGCTTCTTAATGTGGTTAAATTTGAGAGTTACCATGTCATATGTTTGACTCACATCAAACTTGCAGTGCACTTAAACTCCAAGATCTTCTTCTGTCTTGGACCTGAGAAGTTGATTTTTGGAACCTAAAAAAACAAGACCCTCCACTCCCCATTAAATATCATCTTGGCCAATGGAACCTGTTAAAATCCCTTTGGATCTTGACTTATTAACTATCCCTCTCAGCTCTCAGCTGGCTACCAAAAGGATAAGCACGTTTTCCATGGCTTTATTCAAGTCATTACTTAAAAGTGTTAACTGACATAGGGTCAATGCTAGATCCCCGGGGGCATTCCACTAGAGATTTCCTTCTAAGATGAAATCCAATCATATGAAGGCCTTTTCTTCAGGACTCTCTGGTCATTCCATAGGATTATAGGATTTAGTGCTTAAAATGTAAGTAGTTCAGCCATGGCAATGGGGGGCAATGAACTTCACCCTTAGGTCAAAGACATGGTGTTTGGAGGAGATGACAAGAATTGTCTCATTATAATTCCCCAACCCCTCTTAATTCCAGTGTCTCTTCTATGTTTCTAACTTACCCTATTTATAACTTATTATATATATATTATAATATTATATTACAATATATTAAAATATATAATATTATATATATATATATTTGTTTGCATATTGTCTCCCCTTTTAGATTGTAAACTCCTTGAGGAAAGGGGCTCATTTTCTATTCCCAGAACTTAGTCTAGTGCTGACATATATAAATGTATATTGATTGTTAGAATATGGTTCCTATAGGGGCATGATGTAGGGCAGAGATGTGGTCAGGAAAACTCCTGAGGGAAATAGAACAAGATTAAAATGTAAATTTGGGAAATATTTAATGAAAGAAATAAAAATATAATGCAACCTAGATAATATTAATTTGAGGTTTTCTAAGTCAATATGCTATTGCAGGGAGCTGTTTCTACCTGAGTTTAACACTACTAATATAAGTAATAAAAGTGAAAAGATTGTGGAACTGGCAGACAGGATAGCTTGAAATAATGGGGAGTCATTAGAGGTTTAAGAGAAAGAGAGGGTCACAGAAATGATGTTTTAGCAAGGTTTGACCAAAAACAGAAGGTAAGAGAGGAGGGGAAATTGAACGCAGACTCCAGCTCTAAGGCTTTGGCAATATTCTGAAGTTATTGTCCAAGAATAGAGATCCCATTGATATATGGAACCCCCGACTGAGGAAACTTCAACACCATCTTGCAAATTATAATTTTATAGAGTTGCTCAGATCTAGGATCGTGTCAAAACAATAGACTGTCCTTAGAAATTACATGATTTCTCCAGTGCCAAGAAACCAGTAAATGGGGAGAGAATCAAGTCTAAGCCTTAGGACCCCAAGTGCAGCACTCTATACCTTACACCAAGTTGCCCCTACTTTTGGGGTCCCTCCCAACTCCAAATCTCTGACCCCATGCTCTTCCTAAGGTAATACCCCATGTTGATAGCCAATAAGGGCAGAGAATCCTGGACTCTGAGTTATTCCCCCTGCCTTCCCCCAACTCCCTTTAATATGTTATCTTCCCCTATTAGCACGTAAGCTCTTTGAGGGTTTTCTTTCTGTTTCTGCTTGAATTCCCTATGCTTAGCCTAGTTCCTGACACAAAGTAAGTGCTTAATAAATGCTTATTGACTTGCTTTGACTGGTAGGCATCTAATAAATGTTAATTGATTAAGATGAGATAATGTTTTTAAAAAGCCCTCTGAATACATTAATACATGGAAGTCTAAATCATCATCATCATAATAATGATTAACTCAATGCTTCTAGTCCCTAACCTAACACTAATTCTTTACAGAGAGACCTTTTGTCAATTATATCTAGATAAATTAAGAGAATACTTAATCAAACACTAGAAATTGTAGAACAAGAAAAAAATAGTGTAAGGGAAGGGGAAGGGGAATAAGAATTTATATAGAACCTACTATGTGTTCAGCATATAATAGGCTAACCACTTTACAAATATTATTTCCTTTGATTGGTGTAATAGGAATAGTGAATTGGAATAGTGAATTGGAAGTTTAAGTTCCAACTCTCTCATTAGGTAAATGATGTTGAATAAGACCCAGGGGAAGCTTAGATGGAGTAAAGGATAGAAAATTAGACTGCAGTCAGGAAGCCCTAGGTAGTAGGTAATTTTATACACATATGTTTATATTTGTAGATATAAAGATATGGATAGACATACATATACATATATCTACATACATACCATATATGCACATATATTCACACAAATATATACATCAAGATTTTTTCAACTACTTTAATTCCTCATTTTACAAATAGGGAAACTGAGGCTCAGGTCATGGAAATCTTTCCAAGGTAGCCAGTAACTGAGACAGGACCTGTATTCTCTGAATTCAAATGCAGGATTCTGTTTCTTATCACACAGTTCATTCAATTTCATTTAGCTATAGTCAATACACATTTATTAATCAACTACTATATGGAGAGGGCTATGCTAGGAGCTGAAGATACAGTTGTTAAACTATAATGGTGCCTGTTCTCAAGAAGCTTACATTCTATTATTGATGAAAACATCAGACCCCCCAGGGTAAGCAAAAACAAAGTATGTTGGGGCAGCCAGGTGGCTCAATGAAGTCAGGAGGACCTGAGTTCAAATCTGATCTCAGATACTTAACACTTCCTAGCTGTGTGACCCTGGGCAAGTCACTGAACCCCATTTGCCTCAGCAAAAAACAAAACAAAACAAAAAAAAGTATGTTTAAGTATACAATGTGATTTGGGGAGTCGTTATGAAATGGAAGGTTCAAGACAGAATAAGTCAATGGCACAATACCTTCAGGTTTTTCCATATTTGAGGTCATTTGTGTCTCCAAGTTTTCCAAGAACACTTCTACAAATCTCAGAAGTTCGAACAGCCATGGCTTATCCTGAATGAGTAGGGTGAAATATAGCCCTCCCAGAGTCCCCCGGAGCTCAGCTCTGATGACTTCTATAGTTTCTGATAACCTCTGTTAATTATGAAGCCCAGGGGATCAATGATGGAGAGTCCCAGTCGGTAAAAACATGGAGAGAGATGAGGGATTGGCCATAGGTGAACCATTGAAATTACAAGCTTCTGCCTCATTTGGCACAACGAGCTATATTCTGTCTGAGGGAATTCAGGACACACCTCCCAGAGTCCATTGAATCCAACCCCTTCATTTTGTGGATGAGAAAAAATGAGGTCCATTGAGGCCGAGGGATTTGATCAAGTGGCCCAGATCAAAAATAATCCGTCGCTGCTTCCGATTTTTCCCCTTAACCTGCTGCCTCATTAGTTATTTTAATCTCGTGCTTATCGGATGCTTCGAAGTTCCTATCTTATCCTGGGGGAAACTGAGGAAGGGAAGGGAAAGGATTTCTCCCACAAGAGGGGAGGATCCCATTCTAGCTTCTGAGCCCAGCCCCATTCCTCTTTATCAGGAGCCATTCCATCACCAGCCCATGGAAATCTGGGCATTCAAAGCCATCTTGGCTGTTTTTATTACTAGCCTCGTTACAGCCATGGAAAACCCAAATCCTATTAGACGGTTGTTAAACCTCATAGCCTCATCTGCTGCTCCCAGCCTTCCTCCTCCCAGCCCTTATTCCACATGTGGAGAGACCTGCTTGGGTTACAGATCTGGGCAAAGGCTCCCTGCTAACGTTTTTAATTTGAAAATTATGTTCCAGCATCTCACAGGCTCCTCTGAATCAGCCCAGTTGGTAACACTTAATTTGGGGCAGTGGGGGGAGGTCCTCCTCCTGTTGCCCAATCCCTGAAGGAAATAGCACTCTCCAGTTTCTGAGGAAGCATGATGTTTCATGACAACTTTCTGGATCAAGAGAAAGGGATGGGTGTCTCACTGGATCACCAACTCCCCAAGGAGCTCCCTTTTATTCCAGACCAATGCCGGGCTCTCAAAGTCCAAAGACCACCTAGTTCAACCAACAAGGATCCCTCTTGCATAGCTGTCGAATGGTTAAAACATAAAGGTCATCAAGTCCAATCCCCTCATTTTACAGAGGGGGAAACTGAGGTACGGTAGTTAAGGCAATTCTTTCAGGATCATGATAGCAATATGGGGGGGAGCAGGACTATATAAGTGACTGAGCAGGATTCCAGCTGACCCCAAAGACCCTTTCCCCTTGCATTTCACTTGATTGAAGGCAGTTGAATATGGAGAGTAGGGTTTGTTTTGTTTTTGTTTTTTTTTTTTTTTCCAGGAACTATGAGGAAATGCTGATTCCCTCCAAATACACTCATCTGAAAAAGAGAGAGACTTGTCTCACCGGGTCCTTGTGAAGCTTGAATGAGAATTTAAATGTAAACTTTATAGTTGTGTGTGTGTAAAAGCTATCATCATCACCACCACCACCACCACCACCATCATCATCATCATCATCATCATCATCATCATCCTTGTTCTTATTACTATATCCAGGTCCCATGACTGAGTGCCAAGCCCTCAAACACTTATCATGGGCTCCCCCTTATCCTGGAGATACCAGCACACACACACACACACACACACACACACACACACACACACACACTACTTATTCCCAAAGAGCTAACATTCTAATGGGGGAAATCATCTTGCACCCAGATAAGTTTTCTCATCCAAATGACCCTCCAAAAGATGGGTTTGTATGGCAGCCTTGTCTCAGCTCTTCATCCCAGTCATACTTGTAATCAAAGACCCGCTGAGCTCCCCCATCTCCACAGATTTTATCCCCACCCCCACCCCGTTACTAGCACGTAGGTTCACTGAAGGGCAGGGAATGTCTGACTTTTCTCTGTGTCCCCGGCACTTAGCACATGGCTTTGCATGTTGTAAATACCTAATAAATGTTTTTTTCTTTCATTTTATTCATTCATTCAGCTTTCCCATCAAAATCTCCAATAAAAGGGAGCCCATTACCTCTGCCTTGGGACAACCCTAATCATTAGGAAATTTTTCCTTTTGTTGAACTTAAATCTGTAATTTCCACCTCTTACTTCCAGTTGTATCCTGTGGGGCCAAGGAGAACAGGGCTCTTTATTCTTGCACATGAGCGCCCTTTAAACACTTACAGATGGTTACCAAGATGGAGCCCACCTGAGCCTTCTCTTCTCCAGGCTCAATGTTCCTGGTCCTAAACAAAGGAGGATCTGAGATCAGAAGGTCATTGGACTGTGCATTGCTAACATCTGCTTCAGGCTGCCCTAGATGGGGTCATTTTCTCAGTGATAACTTTCAATGGTGGGGTCATTGAGTTAATATTCCATCAGGAGAAAATGTGTTCAAATAGAAGTATATGCAGGATACATACAAATCGTAGGCTCACCAATCCAGAGCTAGAAGGGATCTCAGATGATAGCTAACCCAATCCCCTCATTTTACAGATGGGGAAACTGAGGCCCAGGGAGACCACAAGAGTCAAAGCCCTCCTGACTCCAAAGCCAACTTACTCCCCACTTAACCAAGTTGCTTCTCTGGTAAATTTTCTGTCTATACATATACACACATACATATATATGTGTATATATGTATGTATACACATTTATATATTTGTATGGGTATATAGATGCATTTACATATGTATATGTGCATATGCATTTTAATGTAGTTATAGGTATAGATACATTTCCATATATATCCATATATGTCATATATGGATACACATTTATATATTTGTATATGTATATATTTTATATATGAGTATAGATACATTTATATGTGTATATATGTATACATATTTATGTATGTATGTACATAGATACATTCATATATATGAGTATATATTATATGTGTATATTTATACACATATATGTGTGTATACATATTTATATACTTGTGTATATATGTATACACATTTATGTATATATATTTTTGTGTGCATAGATACATTTACATACATATGCAAGTATATATTATATGTGTATATTTATACATATGTGTTTGTACACATTTATATACTTGTATATGTATATATACTTTTATATGAGTATAGATACATTTATATATATGCATATATCAATATATGTGTAAATACATTTATATGTCTCTATTTTATATATGTGTACACATACACACTATATATTTATAAATATATATGTATACACACATATACACACACACACACACTTATCAGCCTTCCAGCTTATTTAGACATCCATCATGTAGATATATTCATCATCATTAGTATTTTTATTTTTATTGCTCTGATTACTTGCTCTTAACATTTCATACCCCATCCCAGACATTAACCAAGTGGATTATGACCTTCTGTTACCGGGCTAATAATAGCACACCTTACACGTGTACAGAGATTGATAGTAGTTTGCAAAAAAGGCTTTTATATCCATAATCTTGTTTCATCTTCACAGCAGCCTCACAAGAAAGGCAGGATGGGGAATAGACTTTTTTCTTTATAGATATCTTTTGTTTTTATAGTCACATCCATTTCCCAAATATATCTCCCTCTTCTCCCCCACTCAAAGAGCCATCACTTGGAACAAAGACTAAAAAAGAATCAAGAGAAAAAAATCCACAATAAAAAAGAATCAAGAAACAAAAAGATACGTCAGCAAAACTAACCACCATGTCAACCGAGTCCAGCAGTGTATGCAGTGACTCAATCCCATAGTCCCCCACCTTTGCCAGGGATTTTACCTTTAAGCATTCATGCTCTCCCTCTCTATGCAGATGGCCACCCTTGTATACTTTTGTACGCAGTTCCTTGAGCAAAAAGCAAAAACATCTGAAACCAATATTTTGATACTTGCATTTCAGTAGAATTGGTTCCTTTTGCAATCTTAAGCATTTTATTTTGTGTATTTAAAAGCATTGTTCTTTTTATGAAGGGCTTTCCCAAAGGGGTCTAACACACACACACATTAAGAACCCTTGACATAGAAAGTGTCACTTGAGCTGATTTTTTTGTTTGTTTTTTTGAGCTGATTTTTGAAGAAAATTAGGGAGTGATTGAGTTCCCTCTGGCCATGGAGGTGGAGGGTAGAGTGTTTTGTGTGAGGAATAGATGAGACAGAATTTTCCTGGTTATGTGGCAGGTGTTAGAAAGAGATGGCTTTGGAGTGATACCAGTGGAGGACCAGGTCAAGAAGAGGCTCAGAGTCCAGGCAGAGGGTGAGCCTGGCTGGCACCGGAGGGCCCCAGTGAAGGGAAGATGCAGATGATGGCTGGCCTGCTTGTCTCCCTGGCAGGGACCCCCGTCCCTCATGTTATCTCGCTGTGTGAACGCTCTAATAGAATGTTCAGGCTATTAAGTCAGCATCCATCAATCACCAGTCCTTTCCCTTGAACCACTAATGAGTCCAGGGAATTTATTCATCCGCACATCCTGCCCCTGTAGGATGGGCCTGGGAGAGAATTATGTTTGCTTCCAATTCAGCACCCTCAAGAATTCTAAACGCATTATAATTTTTCCTTAAACCTGCTCCAATCTTCTCTCTTTCTGAGGTCCTAAAGTTTAGTCATCACAGTGGATAGAACAAAGGGCAGAAAGCTAGAAGACCTGGCTTCAAACCTCACAACAGTGCCTTGATCTTCCAACTAGCTAGCTCTGATCCTCTGGTTTTAACTCCTCCCTCCAATTCTTACTAATCTTGTCTCATCTGAGCCCTGATCTTTTATCACTTCATCATCTCTGACCTGCAATATTTCAATAGGCTCCTAATTGATTTGGCTCACCCAGTCTCCCCCACTGATTTTCCTAAAGTATGTTCCTGACCATATCCCTCCCCTGCTCAAGAAGCTTCAGTGGCTCCCTATAGCTTCGAAAGACTTCCCAGGCCTGGGTTGTGGCAGTTCTCTAGTCCTGAGTCCACAGGACATTCATGGGAAATGTCTTTTCTCCTTCAGGGCCTTCAGCCTCCTCTCCTTGTGATTAGAACTGTGTGTCCTTTTCCACTCTCCCAGTCATATTAACAGGTCATTCTGGGGGAGACACATCTGGAGGATGGAGGGAGAAAGAGTGTAGATTATTAGCCCCATCCCCACTCTACTCAATATCTAGAGTACCAGACCTGAGTTTAAATCTGACACTTACTAGCTATGGGACTATGTGCCTCAATTTCCTCTTCTATAAAATGAGCTGAAGAAGGAAATGGCCAAGGACTCCAGTATCTCTGCCAAGAAAACCCCAAATAAGGTCAGGAAGAGTCAGACATAACTGAAAAATAATTGAACAAAAACAAAACCTGTGCGACATCGGACAAATCACTTCGCTTCTCTGGCCACAGCTTCCTCATCTCTAAAATAAAAAGGATGGAGTTGACCACGTCTACAATCTCTTCCAGATTAAAATCTACTGACCTACGAACTCAATCCAAGCCAACAGCATTTGCTGGCTCTTTACTGGCCACAGCATTGCCCTAGGCACTGAGGGAGCAGAGAAAGATCATTTGGATCATAAATATAGAGCTGAAAGTCTTCTTAAAGGTATCAAGTCCAGTCTTCATTTCACAGATGGGGAAACAGACACAGAACAGCTTGCTCCAAGTCACAAAGCTCAGAAGTGTCTGAAGTGAGATTTGAATCCAGATCCTCCAGACTATAAGCTTATCCATCATACCACAGGTAAGGACACAAAAACCTAGAAAGCTTTGCTGACTGGCATGACAATAAATGTCGTGGTTGGGACTAGAACTCAGATCCTCAGCCTCCTCAAAAACAGACACAGTCTCTCTGCACTGGAGCAGTTTACAACGGGATAAATGGGAAAGAAGACACGGATATATTCCCAGATTTATGGATCCTTTCAGTTTTGAAAATGTACCCCCTCTCAATGCAAAAAACAAAACTATTTCTGGCAGGTTTGAAACCCAAGAATTGACTTCATTGCCCCAGGGAGGGCTAGCTGGGGGGATCAGGAGTTGGGGCTGGGGTCCGTGCTGTGGCCGGAGCCCCTTGAGCCAGAGTCAATGGCTTCACCCTTTGGCTGGAGGATTCCAGTTCACGGGGGGCCATCCTTGCCACTGGAGCAGAAAACATAAGCTAGTCTGCCATTCCCCAGGAGACCCGGCTTTCTGGGGAGGTGAGCCCCATTACACATAATCTGTCTCCCTCGCTCGTTCCCCAGCTAGGCCGGATCAAGGGTGGATGGGAGCGCCCTTCCGGGCCTGGTTCTTTAGAAAAGTGGCAGCTGTTTCATTTTGGCTGGAGACAAATGATCCTTCTCATTTTCAATTACATTTTTTCTCAGCCCCCAGGATGCCTGGGAAAGGCTCCTCTTGGAAAGACTCATGATGTATTGAAAAGAGAGTGCAGAGCGAGGAAGAAGATTCAGTCCTCCAGGGCCTCCGTCAGTACTATGCACACAGTAGGCCCTTCAGAAGTATTGGTTGGGTTCACACTGATGGGGACTTAAATGGGCCTTTGCCTTCCCCTGTTGCTCTATGCCAGTTAGAATGAGGTACACTGCCGGGTGAAAGACCCAGGTTCAAATTCTCCCTTTGGTTTTTACTATTTACTACCTCTGTGACTTCGGGACAATTCACATAAGTCCCAATGAGATCATGTAGGCCTCTGAAGTCCCATTCAAGTTTGGGCAAATATAATTGGACCCCAATTCTTCTCAAGAATATTCCCATTATTTTAGGATAATAATAATATTATAATAATAATAGCAGCTACCATTTATATGGTACTTCCTATGTGTTAAGAGCTTTATAATGATTGTTTTACTTGATCCTCACAAACATCTTGGAAGGATTATTATTCCCATTTTACAGATGAGAAAACTCCTACGGTCATTGCTTTCTGCTATATCTTTCAAGGAATCTTGTTCCAATACTTAGCACACAGGAGGTGATTAATAAATGCTTACTTATTGTTTCCTGGTATATTTTTCCAGGGATCTTATAAACTTGTTCCAATACTTAGCACACAGTAGGTGATTGCTAAATATTTATTCATTGCTTTCTGCTATATCTTTCAAGGATTCTTGTAAAATTATTCTAATATCCAGCACCCAGGAGGTGAATGTTTTTTTTTATTGCTTCCTGCTATATCTTTCCAGAGATCTTATAAAGTTGTTCCTATCTAGCAAAAAGATAGGTGGTTAATAAATGCTTATTCATTGTTTTCTGCTGTATCTTTCAAGGAATCTTGTAAAGTTGTTCCAATACCTAGCACACAGTAGGTGATCACTAAATGTTTATTCATTGCTTTCTGCTATATCTTTCAAGGGTTCTTGTAATATTATTCCAATATCTAGCACCCAGGAGGTGATTTAAAAACTGCTTATTTGTTGCTTCCTGCTATATCTTTCCAGGTCTCTTGTAAAGTTGTTCCAATACCTAGCACACAGTAGGTGATTCATAAATACTTATTCATTGGTCAATTGATAGACATATTGCAGCCATACAAATAATGGGATTTTGAAAGCCTTCATGGGAATGAATTGAATTGAGAGGCCTGAGCAAAATGATTTCCACAGTCCCTTCCCTTTCTAAATCCTATAAGCCCGTCAACATTTGAAAGCCTTGAGTGTACTCAAAAGACTGTACCGCCCCTTCAGATGGTGGTTACCAAGGAGAAGTTGTTTTGCTTTAAAAAAAAAATAATACTCTTGGCAAGGCCAGTCTCCATGGAAGAAAGCACTCAGCCACTCAAGGGGACTACTTTGAAGGAAATGTACCTTTGCACGTACAAACACTAGGAAAAGAAAAAGCGACAGGAGGTATTATGGTGCATTAGAAGGATTGCTGGGGTGGGAGATAAGAGCCTGAATTTGAATCTCTTTTTTTTTTTTTTCTTTTTTCTTTTTTGCTGAGGCAATTGAGATTAAGTGACTCGCCCAGGGTCACACAGCTAGGGAGTATTAAGTGTCTGAGACTAGATTTGAACTCCAGTCCTCCCGACTTCAGGGCTGGGGCTCTATTTACTGCGCCACCTAGCTGCCCCCCCAATTTGAATCTCGACTAGACTTCTGAATGGCTAAATTCTAGCCTCTCTATGAGGGAGAAGGAAAAACCTCCAAAATGATGGACCCGAATTTGAATCCCGCTCTGCCAATTGTACTTAGATGACTTTGGCCACTTCCCCTGATGTGAGTTCCCCAACCAGGCTAGATGCCATTTGTAGGATACATTGAAAAAGGGGGATTTTCTTAAATTGTAGTAAGTTTTCTTCGATCTGTGAACTTGGCAGTTTCACTGAGCCTCAGTTTCCTGAACTGTCAAAAAATGAGCATGGAAGTCTATGACGTCTAAGGTCTCGCTCTAAAATCTATGATCCCATGAACTTAAGTGAATCTTTTTCTCCTCTGGGTGTTCTTCATCTACAAATAAATCACCATTGCCATGTCCACCTTACAGGACTGATGGGCAAAAGAGCCTTGCTAGTCTGCAAAATGCTGCAGAGATCTGCATGGTTATTAGTATTCCTTTGCCAGCACCGTTGGGCACTCAAGGCAAGGTGGGGCGCTGCCAACTGAGGCTCCTTTGCATCCCATCGCCTCCTTATCTGCCGCGGCAGAGACAGACAAGAGGTGCGGGCGTCTGTTCCCATGTCTGGCTCATTAATAACCGGCTGAGAGCCCTTTATCAAGTAATTAGCCTCTGCCTGCCTTTTGTAATTTTTTTTAACCTCCCCAGCTCTCAGTAAAATCCTCTCCACTGGCCAACAGTGCTTGGGCAAAAGGAATAAAGCTGAATATTCTCCCAGCTAATGGGCTCGGGATGCAGCTGAGAGGTCCTGGCTCTCTGTAAGCCAGACAGGGAGAGGGGGTGATGGGGGAATGCTGGGAAACGGGGAGGGCGGGATCATGCAGGAGCCCCCATGAGCCCCCTCCATCCCATCTTCCTGCCAGGGATCCCTTCATTCAACCTTCTCCCTCCCCATCACAAAGGAAGAGCTTCTCCCCCCTCCCCTTGGAGCTAAAGCGGGTCAGAGCTCCATTTGGAACATGCTACATGCTGGAGACTGACAGGGCCTGTTTAATTAAACCAATTACCCTCCCCCTCCCATTTGGAGCCCCGTTAGCGCCATAATTAGGGGGAAATGCCAGGTTGACAGACTAATATTTGGGATTTACACAGAGCCCAAGGTACACATCGACCTAATTAGTTAATAGCCGGCTCGGGCCTGCTTTAGAGAAGGCCCCCACCAAACTGAGAAGACTTTCTGACGGGAGCCCTCTTCCCACGGGGCCCTCTAATGCAGGGCCCCGCGGAGCTGAGTTGAAGGGAGATGACGAAGAATGAGCAGGAGACAGTCCTGTTCCAGGCCCGGTGTTCCAGGCCCGGTGTTCCAGGCCACATCAAGGGGGCCTGGGTTGGAACCCCTGGGCCTGGTATTTGCCAGCTTTCTGGGCAGTCTGGGAGTCTGGGCAGGTCAACAGACTAATGAGTCTGTTGACAAGCATTGTAGTGCCAAGGATACAAAGAAAAGCAAAAGTCTGCCCTCAAGCTCACAGATGGTCTAATAGGGGAGATGATGATTAGACAACTGCATACTTGTCAAGTCAATGTGCATTTATTAAGCACCTACTGTGTGCTAAGTACCAAGGATACAAAGAAAGGCAAAAGACTGCCCTCAAGAAGCTCATAGTCTGTCAGATGGGGGAAATGGCATACAAACAACTATGTACATATCAAGTCAGCAAGCTTTTATGAAGCACCTACTGTGTGCTAGGTGCTGTACTAAGTGCCAAGGATACAAAAGAAAGGCAAAAGACTGCCCTCAAGAAGCTCACAGTCTAAGGGTGGGGGAGAGGAGGGAAGGTGATGTACAGACAACTCTACATGTCAAATCAACAAGCGTTTATTAAGTGCCTACTGTGTGCTAAGTGCCAAGGATACAAAGAAAGGCAAAAGATTCCCCTTCCCAAGGAGCTTATAGTCTAATGGAGGAGACAACATGGAGACAACTAAGTACTTGTTAAATTGACAAGCATTTATTAGGCACCTACTATATGCCAAGCACTATATTAAGTGCTGGAGATACACACACACACACACACACAAGGAAAAAGAAGGTAGTCCCTGATTTTAAGAGGCACCTAGAAGAATAATAAACAGCCTTGGAGTCAGGAAGATCTGAGTTCAAATGCAGCCTAGTTGTGTGCACTTGGGCAAGTCACTTAACTTGGACAGCCCCCTTTCCTCATTTGTAAAATGGGGATGATAGTAGCATCTGACTCCCAGGATGGTTGTGATGATCAAATGAGCTAGCGTTTGTAAATCACTTTGCAAACTTTAATGTCCTATGTAAATGCCAGCTAATTCCAAGAACAATTAGAAATATCCTAAAATGCAATGAGCTGTCCCAGGAAATAGCAGTTTCCCTCTCTCTGATAGCTTTCCACTCAAGGTTGAATGACTCCTTTTGGGGGGTGTTGGGAAGATTCTTGTTCAGAGGCAGTTGGTTTAGATGGTCTATTTCCACTCTGATTCTCTGAATACTCTTTTTTTTTGGGGGGGGGTTATGTGGGTTTTTTGGTAGCCTTAAAATGGGGAAGGGATTTTTCCTGGGATTACTGCCATCCTCACCCTAACTCCCACAGATAAACCATTATCTGTCCTCTCCTTTTATTCAGTCCCAAACTTTTGTTGAGGTTCCCTGGGGGAAATACAGCAAAAAGGATGGGGCTGAGGAGCAGGACCCGCTCTGTCCCTTCAAAAGATCAATGTTTCACTATTTTAAGAAGTGCATTAACTTGTGTATATGAATTATATTTAAATTCAATATAATTTTAGTATTTGCATATATACACACAAAATTACTGTTTCCCCATAGAATATAAGGTCCTTGAGGGTAGTATCTGTTCCACTTGGAACATAAGAGGAACTTAATAAAGGCTTGTGGATCGATGGGTTAATGACCCCATTACACACACTCTCACACACACACTCACACAACTCTCTCTCACACACACACAAACACACACACTCACACACGCTCTCACACACAAACACACGCTCACACAACTCACACACACAAACTCTATACATAAACACACACAAACACACACTCACATAAACACACACATACTCACACACACACACTGACACACACACACACACAAACACACACTCACATAAACACACACACAGGTAGAGGGTGAGGGCGGGGCGATTCCATTTCTCTTCTAGCGCGGTGAGTGCTTGGTACACAATAAGCACTTAATAAATGCTCCTTGATTGATTCAGTGGCCGAGACAAGTCGGGATTCAACAAATAAAGAAAAAAAGAGCATCCTGGAAGCCCCAGCCGCAACGGGCTGCTCCGAGACCTGGTAAATTTCCGTCTGGCCCGGGTCAGAACCACGTGGAGGCTGGGGGAGGGGCGGCCTGCCCGCGGCTGCGGCTTCCCGCAGCCATCCCCCTGCCTCCATCCTTCACCCTCCGCAGCCCCTAGATGGAGGGCCGTGTTTACGGGCGCCGAGCTTGCGCCCGCTTATCTTGTTTGTTCTAATTATGTCACGGAAGCCATTATAATTTTATGTTTTTAGATGAACACTTTTGCTCCAGGGCGCCGTAATTAGCGTGGGCTTGGTGGCTTAATGATTCGGAGCCCCACCGAGGCAGGGGTACGGGGAGTGGGGGGAGGGGCTGTTTTGATTTTGTCTCCAGTAAATCTAGGCGGGCGTCGGGGCGAATGGGGGCCGGTGTCCGAGCCCTGGGCCGGAGACGATGAAACCTTTTGGGGAGGGAGAAAGTGGGGGCTCCCGCAGGAGAGCACTAGCCAACTGAGGCCATCATTCAGGGCTCCCGAGCACGGAGTGGGGGCCGCACAGTGCCAGCCGCCTTTCTGCCCTGGCTCCGGACTCCGCTTGCTGCCCGGCCCCGGCTCCGAAGCAGGAGCTCATGGTCCCCTTGTTCCTGCAGGTGGTGGGCCTCCTGCCCTGGCCACGGGGAGGGAGCGAGTCTGGGAGCCTGGGAGAGATACACACATGCACACACCTGCAGACAGACACGTGTGCTCTTATTTACACGCATGCTGGTATGGACACGTGGCGGGGCTACATATGAGTGTGCACAGTGCACAATGTACAAATGAACACATGCACATGCACGCACACACAAATGTACACCACACAATACATACATGTAGATCTACACATGCATGCATATACACATGCTTATATGGGCAGATCTGTATATAAGTGTGTGCACACATGCACCATGTATAAATGTGCAATGCACATACATACACGTATATAAATGTATGATACATACAGCACATGCATGTAGATGTACACACATGTACATACACACGCTTGCATGGGCACATGGGCAGATCTGTATGTAAGTGTGTGCACACATGCACAATGTATAAATGCATGCAGCATATACATATATACAGCACACCTGCATGTACAGCTCATGCATGCACACATGTTCACATACAGACATGCACATGCATATTTACACATGCTGGTATGGGCCCACCAGCAGATCTGTATATAAGTGGGTGCATGCATACACAATGTACAAATGCATGCAAACATGTGTATACACACAATACAGTTCATATATGCAGTCATATGCAATACATGCATGTTTGCACACACCAGTCACATACAGACATTTTAACATAATTCATATACACATGCTTGTACTGCAATACATGTTTGTGTGTGCACATGGCATGTCAGCATATAACTGCATACATGCACAATGTATATAAGCATGCAGGAATGTGCACATATGCAGCACACGTGCATACTGATGCATATATGCGCAATACACATGTAATACACATACAGTCACACTGTGCATATTTACACAATCCATGTGCACATGCTTGTGTGTTCACATGGTATATCTGTATATAAATGTGTGCATGTATGTACAATGTATATGTGCACACCGGCATATGCATATATACAACATACACACCTGCAAATACACACATGCATAACACACATGCAGACATACATACACCTATACCCAAACACATATGCGTGTTTACATACATTACTTCATATACATATGCTTGTATGCATGTTTGTGTGTACATGTGATACATCTGCACATACATGTGTGCATGATGTGTATATTCATGCAGCATATGTACATGCACAATACACATTCATAATACATGCATGTTCAATAATGCACAGTGCGTGATGTACATATGTGCAGAGTATACAAGCATTTGCACAATTCATATGCCCATGCTTGCATATGTACATAGATGTTTGTATATGCACACAGCATATCTGTATAAAATGTGTATATATGCCTGCACATATACACAATACACATACACATTCATATATACATATATGTGTAAGCACATAGGCATGTCTATATATTTACTATGCAGTGTATGTAAATATATATGTATGTGTTAAGAGAGAGAGAGACTCATATATACATGCATGCTGTATATACATGTGTATGTGGATATACAACACACTCACTTCATCCTATTTGCCTCAATTTCCTCATCTGTAAAAGGGATGTAGTAGCACTTACCTCTTAGGGTTGTGGTGAGTATAAAGTGAGACATTTCTTTCTTTCTTTCTTTCTTTTTCTTTCTTTCTTTCTTTCTTTCTTTCTTTCTTTCTTTCTTTCTTTCTTTCTTTCTTTCTTTCTTTCTTTCTTTCTT
>JAJPUD010001166.1:103008-117404 GCA_023553655.1 Myrmecobius fasciatus | reverse complement strand
TCTTTCTTTCTTTCTTTCTTTCTTTCTTTCTTCCTCCTCCTCCTCTTCCTCCTTCTCCTCCTTCTCCTTCTTCATCATCATCTTGCTCTTCCTCATACTCACCATCCCAGCTCCCAGTTCCATACCTTTGCCTTGGCTGTCCCTTGTGCCTAGAATAGACTCCCTCTTTACCTTCACTTCTTCAGATCCCTGGTTTCCTTTAAGATGCAGCTTTAAGCTCCCCCTTCTGCATGGGGCCTTCCAGCTACTGGTACCTGCTCTCCAAAGTGACCTTGTACCTGTTTGAAATGTGCCCTATAGGTGTGTATATATACCCATACTATCTTTTTGGTCAGATTGTAAAGTTCTTGAAGGCCTCAATAAGTGAGGGGAGAGAAGAAAAGAGGGGGAAGAAGAGGAAGGAGAAAAAGAAGGAGGAGGAGGGAGAAGGAAGAGAAGGAGGGAAGAGGGAACAAGAAGAAAGAAAAGGAGAAAGAGAATGAGAACAAGAATAACAGGAGGAGAAGGAGAACAAGAGAGACAGAAGGGAAGATAGAAGGAGGAAGGAAAGAGAAGGGAAGAAGGGAGAGAGAGAAGAGGAGGGAAATAGAAAGAAAAAGAAAGGGAGAAGGAGGGAAGGAGAAGAGAAAAGAAAAGAGAAAGTCAGAGAAAGAAGGGAAGGAAGGAGAGGGAGAGAGAGCGAATGAAGGGGAGAGGGAGAGAGAGGAAAGGGGGTCACTAATTACACTCTCTTCCCCTTGTCCTGGGCTGTTGTCTTTGCAGTTGCCTTTCCTGCCTAAGCCAGACTCCTCCACTCTAAAAGGACCTGACCCCATCTAATGCGTGCCTCCATGTAAACATTCCCAAGAAGTCTCTTTTTTATTAGAACAGATGTCTTCCTGGGGAAGGACAATCAAATAATAGGTTGGAGCTGAAAGGGACCCCAGAGGTCATCCAGTGTAATCCTCTCATTTTCCAGATGAAGAGGCCAGAACCCACATCAGTGAGGACTGGGTCACAGGTGGTACTGTCAGGATTTGAACCCAGGTCTTTTGATTCTAGAGACAGCATGCTTTTCACAGTGTGGGAAGACTGAGGGAGAAGACTTTCTTGGCAAGCAAGCTCAAGGCCAGGACTCTGGCTGACCCCTAGGGATATTTGGAGAAGCCAGAGCAGCAAGTGTCAGTTTTGGGAACCCCAAGGAGAGGAGAGGAACTTGATTCTTTCCAGCTGGAAAAGTATTTGAAGGCTGGGAATTGACATTCTTCTTGAAGTAAAAAGCATTGTTAAGGGCCGGGGAGAGAAGAGGGGGAAATCCCCATTTTTCTATATTACCTCTTGTCCAGAAGGCAGCCCAAGTCCTCTCTCCCAGAGGCTGCCAAGATCCATCACCCCTGGGGCAAGATAATGTCAATTATGCAGTGGAAGCTCATCCCTGTCTGAACCACAGCAGGGAGCTCGTCTTGTCCTGGGCTTTTGTTCTTTCATCTTCCACCCATGTGTCTTTGCCATGTGCTTGCTGCCATGTTCACCATCCTTACCTGTCCCTCTAGAAATCCTCTCTCTCCTTCTGGGCTCAGATCCCATTCATCTGCCGCAAGAAGCCCTCTTTGATCTCACACTCCAGCCCTCCTTCCGTTTCTTACCATTGAATCCTGATATAATCAGATGAACCCCAGATACTGGCATTTTGGAACTAGCAAAAGCCTTCGTTGTTCCAGACTTCAGGGAGTACTAGTAACTTTATGGAATTTATGACCCTGAGATGTGGAATGAGCTGAGAAGAAACAAGATCCACAGTGGGTTTACTCAGGGAAACTGAGGGTATTTGCCATCTGCCTCGAACTTTTAAATTCAAACCATTATTTTAATTGAGTGTCTACTCTGTGCCTTGTCCCAATACTACACCTGGGGCTTGCTGTTTTTCTCCAGGAAATCCATTGCATATGAGGTGGAGCCACAATACTCTACATAGAGAAATCCCAGGTAGAATGCGAGAGAAATGGTAGAGGAAGGAATGACTTTCAGGGACTGGAGTGTGTCAGTGACCTCAGTGGCTTAGGTCTCAACTGCAAATCTGAGAGCCGTGAGGACAATTAGATTTAACTTAAACTGAGAACTTATGTTTAACCCCTTCACTTTACAATTGAAGGAAATGATTCCCTAGAGAGAGGGAAATGACTTGAGTAAAGTCCTACAGCTACTTTGTACCAGAGGGAGGATGTGAACCTAGATTTTCTGATTCTGAATCCAGTGGGGGCTGCAACTTTCCCTATGATAAACCAACCTGGACCTCAATGGTCATTGGCTGATTATAACCAACTATAATTATTATGATGATTATTAGTTGTACCTTGTGTTGGACACTCTTAAGAGTCTATGGACAAAACTACATAAAGCCGTCTTGGCCATCTGCAACCAGAAAGAGATCTGTGAGAATTGAATGTAGATTACAACATAGTATTTGCATCTTTTTTGTTGTTGTTTACTTGCTTTTTTCTCATTTTTTGATCTGATTTTTTTTGTGCAGCATGATAAATGTGGAAGTATGTTTAGAAGAATTGCACATGTTTAACCTATGTTGGATTACTTGCCTTTTAGGGGAGGGGAGAGAGAGAAGGGAGGGAGAAAATTTTGGAACATAAGGTTTTGCAAGGATGAATATTGAAAACTATCTTTGCATGTATTTTGAAAATAAAAAGTTATTATTAAAATTTTTTTAAGTCTGTCTTGCTCTTAGGAAGCTTCTCCTGTTGGGGAGGTGAGACATATACACTTAGAACTTTAGGTTATCCAAAGCAAACACTAGTAAATCTTGAGATGTGAACTATAATTTTTTGGTGATTTTTTTTATTAAAGCTTTTTATTTACAAAACATATGCATGGGTAATTTTTCTTTTTTCTTTTTTTTTTTTTTTGCTGAGGCAATTGAGGTTAAGTGACTTGCCCAGGATCACACAGCTAGGAAGTGTTAAGTGTCTGAGATCAGATTTGAACTCAGGTCCTCCTGATTTCAGGGCTGGTGCTCTATCCACTGCGCCACCTAGCTGCTCCCATGGGTAATTTTTCAACATTGACTCTTGCAAAACCTTCTGTTCCAACCTTTTCCCCACCTCTTCCCCTAGATGGCAGGTAGCCCAATGCATGTTAAATATGTTAAAGTATATGATAAATCAATATATGTATACATATTTATAAATTATCTTGCTGCACAAGAAAAATCAAATCTAGAAAGAAAAAAAAACCTAAGAAGAAAACAAAATGCAAGCAAACATCAACAGACTCAGATGTGAACTCTAATTCAACAAACATTTTTTTTTTTGCTTTTTGCTGAGGCAATTGGGGTTAAGTGACTTGCCCAGGGTCACACAGCTAGGGAATGTTAAGTGTCTGAGACCAGATTTGAACTCAGGTCCTCCTGACTTCAGGGCTGGTGCTCTAACCACTTCACCACCTAGCTGCCCCAACAAACATGTTTATAATAGCTTTTTGTTTTTCAAAATACATGCAAAGATAATTTTCAACATTCATCTTTGCAGAAGCTTGTGTTCCAAATATTTCTTCCTCCCTTCCCCGTTCTCCTTTAGACCTTAAATAATCCAATATAGGTTAAACATGTGCAATTCTTCTAAATATATTTCCACATTTATCATGTTGCACAAGAAAAATCAGATCTAAAAGGAAAAAAAAGAGAAAGAAAAAAAAGCAATCAAATAACAACAAAGATGAAAATACTATTTTGTGAGCCATAATCAGTTTCCATAACTTGGTCTCTGGGTGCAGATGGCTCTCTCCATCACAAGTCTATTGGGCAGAATCACCTCATTGTTGAAAAGAGCCACGCCCATCACAGTTGATCATCACATAATCTTGTTCATTTATTAAGTGCCTACTGTGTTCCAGGGACTATGTTAGGAAATGGGGATGTAGTTTGTCTTCTATTGGGGTAGATGGTATAAAATATGTACACGGGATAAGTCACCAAAATGTCTCCAAAGAAAATGCCAGGTAATTTGGGGTTGGGGAGGACAATAAAACTGGAGGCTTAAGCGTGAGTTTGGGCTAGAACTCGTGTCCCCGAACTGAACCTGAAAGAGAACTAGAATTCCAAAAGGTAAAGGTGATAGGGGTGGGGATGGCGCTTCAGGTATGAGAAACCGCCTGTTCAAAGGCGTGGAGGTGGGAGATGGGAAAAAGCAGGCAGGCCAGAACAGGTGAAGGGGAAGCAAGAGGAATCAGTCTGGGGCGAGAGACTGTGGCCAAGTTATCAGAGGCTTTGATTACTGAAGACAGGGCCTGGTGTTTGATTCCAAAGGCAATGGGGCCGAGGGACGTTTTAGGAATAGTGCTGTGTCAGCTGTGTGGGAAGGACTGAGAGGCAAGATAGTGGGGGAAAGGAGACCAGGCGGAAGGCTCCATCCTTCAGGTGAGGGACGGCCATGTGAGCTCAGAGAAGGGGGTAGAGGAGAGCTGGGATAAAGGGACTAGATCCCTGAAGGAACTAGACAAGGAAGGTCTGGAACCGACACCTAGAATGTGTTCCAAGTCCTGTGCTGTCACTTATTGTTCAGTCTAGTCCAACTCTTCCTGAGTCTGGGAAACAGCGCAACATTACAGTCCATGGGAGAGATCTTGGAGGGGCCTGCCATCTCCTTCTCCAGTGGATAAAGGCAGACAGGTCAAGGGACTTGTCCAGGTTCACGCAGCTAAAAGTGTCTGAGCCTAGATTTGAATTCAGGTCTTCTTGACTCCAGACCCTAGTCACCTAACTGCCTCTGTGCATAGATAATAGATAATAATTATGATAATATTTAAATATTAATAAATTATTGTGTTTCATATAACATTATTATAGGGTATAGAATTAAGAAATATTAAATGTTATTACTTATTTTATATAATACAATATGTGTTTTTATAGAATGAATAAATATTAAACATAAAAATAAATATTAAAAATTATAAAATAATTATCTCATTTGTTCCTCACAACAACCCTGCAGAGTAGGTACTGTTATTTTCCCCATTTTACAGATGAGAAAACTGAGGCAAAGGTTAAGTTACTTGCTCAGGGTCACACAGCTAGTATCTGCAGCCTGGTGGAATAAATAAATAAATAATAAATATTATTTATTTATTGTTTTTTTTGGCAAGGCAACTGAGGTTGAGTGACTTGGCCAGGGTGACTAGTGTTGAGTGTCTGAGGCTAGATTTTAACGCAAGTTCTCCCTCTTCAGGGCTGGCACTCTGTCCACCGAAGCTGTTTTTAAGAATGTTTTCTTAGGCGTGCTTCCATATAATTGGTTTCCTTTCTAGTCCTGTGCATTTCATTTTGTGCATTTAAGACATGATTCTGAGCAGGGTCAGTGGGGGCCACCAGACGGCCTGCCAAAGCAGCCCGGGACCCCAAAAAGGAGACCAGAAAACCTGGGTAAGATTACTTCTGGTCCCAATCAGCTCTGACTTGGACAAGCCACGGGCCTTCCCCACCTGGCTGTTCCTCATGGTTCCTCCTCCAGGTCCTCCGCCCATCTTCCAGATAGGCAGACTGAGGCCTGACTGTTGTTCCTCCATGTGAGATGCTCCCTGAAGCCTCCAGCATCCAGGCTTGGTTGCTAAGCCACCCTGCCCACCTCCTGAGTGGGTGAGAACAGACCAGCCAGGGTTGCTAGGAGCCGCGGAGAGGGCTGCTGTCTGCAGAGCAAGTCCGTAATTGCCCAAGCAAACAATTGTTCCTGAGATTTCAGCCAGTCTGGGAACACACACACACACACACACACACACATACACATGTTCTGACGAGCCTGGAGTTCGGTTCCTTTGCGGTGGGGCAGCGGCTTTGCCAGGGGACAGAAGGTACCAAGGCGGTGGTCTCCAGGGGTCCGGCGGATCCCACCCAGAGGCAGCCAGTGTGGGTGAAAAGCCTCCAGTCTGCCGGAAAGGGGCAAGGCCGTGGGAGAGCCAAGGGGCCCCCGGCTCCAGGAGCTCAGGAGACCCCGGTGTCACCCACAGGAAACCTTCTGAGACCGATCCCAGGAGGCCTGTAATACCAGACTGTTGCTCAGTCGGACGCCCCAAAGAGAGAGGTGAGAGAATTAGAGTGATGCAGGGGGATAAGCAGCAATAGTCTTGAGGATTCGAGTTCAAATTCTGCTGCCGGGTCACATCACACAACTTCCTTCTCTGTAAAGTGAGCTAAGACCTGGTCTTCTTAACTCAGATTTGTCATTTTGCAAACTATATGTGTCAGGTTTTTCCATAACAACGTCAGAGCTGGTAGGACTTGAATCCAGACCTTGAGTCTTAAAGATTGGGAAATTATGGACCAGTAGGGAATAAAGTATCTGGAGTCAGGAGACTCTGCTCTGATAATCACCAGCTGTTGATTATTCACTCCACTGAGCCTCGGTTTCCTTATCTGTACAATGGGGATAATAATACCCACGGTATATAACTGATGGGGCTGTTACAAGGGAAACGTGAGCTTTTCATGGATCAGACTCAGGTCTCCTAGGTCAATCATAAACTCTAATGACTTCCTGTTATCTCCAGGAATAAATATAAAGTCTTTTGTTAGTAGGTAAAGCTCTTCCCAGTCTGGCCTCTTCTTCCCTTTCCAGTTTTCAGCAACTCTGGGATCCAACCATACTGACCTCCTCACTGTTCCTCACCTATACCACTCCATTTCCCACCTCCAGGCCTTTGCCCTCACTAGGCCTCCTTCAGGATACTCTCCTTCCTAACTGCTCCCTTTTAGGACCCCTGACTTCCCTCAAGACTTCCATCTTCTGCAGACCCCCAGTGTCCCCAGACGCTAGAGCCTTCCTTCCTTATCTACGTGATTCCTCAGTGGTTGGTTCCTCTAATCATTATAACTGCTCTCTGTGTATCTTGTACGTACCACTTTATTTTCCTATCTCCTCAATTAAAATGTGACCTAACTCCGTGTTTTTTATTTTTCTTTGTTCCACACAGCTTTGTACAGTTCTGGGTACACAGTAGGTGCTTAATAATTGCCTATTGATTGATTGGAAGATACCGATCCAGGGTGCTTTCTATTACACTCGACCTCCTCCTGTTTCTGAGTGTCAATGTTGTATATGTCAATAACTGGCATAGACTTGGAATCGAAAAGACCTGTGTTCAAATTCTGCCTCATCTACTTACTTAGAATTGTGCATTTAAAGCTGAAAGAAATCTTGGAGGTAATCTCCTCTTTTTACAGAGGAGGTAACTGAGGCTAAGCTAATAGTGACTTGACCAAAGTCACACAAGTAGTAAATGGCGAAGTTGAGTCTTGAAGACACGTCCTCTGATTCCAAATCCAGCCCATTTTCCACCAAACCATTATTCCTACCTTCGTGGATGTGTGACCTTGGAGATGACACTTGATTTCTCTGAGCCTCAGTTTCCCTCTCGGGACAATGGACCCCTTAGCACATGTAGCTCCTACCTCATAGTTTGGTAATGGGAGTAAATGGAAATAATTTCTGTTAAGAGCTTTGTAAGTTTAAAGAGCTCTGTTAATATAGTGTTAATAATAATACTAAAAGCCTGACACTTATGTATTACATTATTTTTCTCCTCATGGAAATTAGGTGTTGACATCATTCCTACTTTATAGATAAAGAAACTGAGTCACAGAGAGGACATTAGGTGACTTGCCTTGAGCCACCAACTGCTGTTAGAGGCTGGTCTTGTATTTGAGTCCAGCCCTCTAGCCACTCTTCCCCCAGCAGATACAGCAATAATCATACTGTTATTTTTTAAAGCCCCATCCCATTCCTTGTGTCCTATGCCTCCCTGGGCCCCCCAGCCTCCACGCAGTCCTCGGTGGCTCCCTGTGCCCCCTGCTCCAGCCATGTCACTTTGCCCTTTCCCCAGCTCAGCTGCCAGGAAGAATTCGCCTCCCCTTCTGCTTAATCCTGGGCATTCCGAGCACTTGCAGGGGCTGAGCTCATGCAGGAGCCATTTGCTACTGGCCCAGAGATGGACGGGGGCTCCCTTGGACCGAGCCCCCCCCCCATGAGAGGGGGAGAGCCCTGGGGAGCCTTTGTACTACCCGCAGCTGGCAGAGCAGGAAAGAAGCTCTCCCAGGTCAGAGAAGAACTATGAGGGATCTTGGAGGCCTGGAAGCTCCCAAGCACTTTACAAATGAGGAAACTGAGACTCAGAGAGATTACGTGATGGCGCCAAGATTTAAGTCAAGTCTTCAGACTCCAAGGCCATCGAGGCTTCCTTCTATTCTTCCTTCCTTCTTCCTTCCCTCCCTTTCCTTTCCTTCTTTCTTCTCTCCCTTCCTTCCCTGCCATCCTTTATCCCTTCTCTCTCACCTTTCCTGTCTTCCTCCTTCTCCCTCCTTTCCTTCTTCCCTACCTATTTTCTCCCTCTCTCCCTTCCTTTATTGCTTCCGCCATTCCTTTCTTCCTTCTTTCTTTCCTCTCTCCCTTCCTTCCTTTCTCTTTCCTTCCTTCCCTTCCTCCTTCCATTCCTTCCTTCCTTCCCTACCTCCTTCCATTCCTTCCTTCCTCCCTCCCTCCTTCCATTCCTTCCTTCCTTCCTCCCTCCTTCCATTCCTTCCTTCCTTCCTTCCTTTCTTTTCTCCTTCCCTTTCATTCTCCCTCCCTCCCTTCCTCTCTTCCTTCCTTCCTTCCTTTCTTCCTCTCTCCCACCTTCTATTTGTTCCTTCCTTTTCTCCTTCCCTCTCATCCTCCCTCCCTCCCTTCCTTCCTTTTCTCCTTCCCTTTCATTCTCCCTTCCTTCCTTCCTTCCTTCCTTCCTTCCTTCCTTCCTTCCTTCCTTCCTTCCTTCTTTCCTTTCTCCCTCCCTTCCTCCTTCCCTCCCTCCTTCCCTTCCTCCCTCCTGACACTGGTTCCTCATGGAGTTTTGACACCCACAAGATAGCCTCATCTTCATTATGGAAAGACAGAAAGAATGCTAGTCTTTGAACCAAGTCCCAGGAGCCTTGGGTTTGGATTCTCTTTCTTAGTAGATATGAGATCCTGGACAAGTGACTTGACTTCCATCTCCTGTTTCCTCATCTGTAAATCCTATATCTCATCTCCCAGAGTTGTAGAGAAAGTCATGAGTAAACCTGAAAGAATAATAGAAATAGAAATTCTTACAGGGACATAAGATGGGCACAGAAAGTGGCACTGCCCACTATTTGGGCAGAGGGCCCACTGTGGGCATGCTGGTAGTCCCTGGTATAGAGCTCTTGAGAGCTTTTTGCCACGGTGCTCTATCAATATTCTCAGCCTGGGACATCATGGGCAAGACTTTAACCCCCCAGAGCCTCAGTTTCCTCATCTATAAACAAGGGGTTCAGACTACATAGTATGATAATCTATAGATCTCTGACATTGGAGGGAGTCAGGGGACTCTCCTATTCTGACCACTGAACTCCTCACAGCAGCCCCAGCTTAGAAAAGGAGTTAATTTTTCAGCTTGGGGGTCCTACAGCTGTCCAGCAATCAAGTATGTGGTCCTAGATTTAAAGCTAGAAGATCTAGTACACACACACACACACACACACACACACACACACACACACACAATTTGGTCTTGATCTGGTCATCAGTAGGGAGCCATGGTGGGTTCTAGAGCAAGGGAATGGGGAAAAGCAGCATTTTGAGAATATTAGTAGCACATAGAGAACAGAGAACAGCTTCCAGATTCTGTTTCTTCATCTGGAAAACAAGAGAATTAGATGAGGCGATAATAAATACTAATATTTATATAGTTTGGAAACTGAGTTGATGTCCCCAATTGGGGAATGACTGAATAAGTTATGTAAATGAATAAAAGGGAATATTATTGTTCTGTAAGAAATGACCAGCAGGATGATTTCAGAAAGACCTGGAAAGACTTACATGAACTGATGCTGAGTGAAATGAGCAGAACCAGGAGATCCTTGTACAGAGAGTAACGAGATTGTGTGATGATCAACTGTGATAGACTTGGCTCTTTTCAGCAATGAGGGGATTCAAGGCAATTCAATAGACTTGGGATGGAGAGAGCCATCCAGAGAGAGAATTATGGAGACCAAATATGGAACTAATCATAGTATGTTCACCTTTGTTGTTGTTGTTTGTTGGCTTATTGCTGTTTTTTCCTTTCTTGTGTTTTTTCCCTTTTGATCTATCTGATTTTTCTTATGCAGTATGGCGAATGTGGAAATATGTTTAGAAGGATTGCACATGTTTAACTTATATTGGATTGTTTGCAGTCTTGAGGAGGGGAAGAGGGGAAGAGAGGGAGAAAAACTCGAAAGGCAAAGTTTTGCAAAGGTAAATGTTGAAAACCATCTTTGCATATGTTTGAAAAAGTAAAATTCTATTTAAAAGTGTAGTTTGCAAAATGCTTCACAGATATTATCTTCTTTGATCCTCAGGGAAATCTTGGGAGGTAGGATCTGTTGTTATCCCCATTTTGCAGATGAGACGACTGAGGCTGAGGGAGATAGGAGCTCTTATTATCGTCTCCATTTTGCAGATGAGAAAACTGAGGCTGAGAGAGGTAGGAATTATTATTATCACCCCCATTTTGGAGATGAGAAAACTGAAGCTGAGGGAGGTAGGAGCTATTATTATCATACTCGTTCTTCAGATGAGAAAACTGAAGCTGAGAGAAATAGGAGCAATTATTAGCACCCCCATTTTGCAGATGAGAAAACTAAAGCTGAGGGAAGTAGGAGCTATTATTATCATCCCCGTTCTACAGATGAGAAAACCGAAGCTAAGAGAGGTTAAGTCCCAGGGATCCTTAACATTGAACACTGGCACACAGTAGGCACAATGCTGACACACAGTAGGCACTTTATAGTAGGTAGGCAGACATCTGCTTTATTTTATTCAACTGGGCAAAGTCGGAAATCAAACCTTCTGCCTTTGCCTGGGTAATTCTGTTTAAACAAATACAGAATTGATGCAAAAACTCAAACCTGCAAACAACACATGCTCAGATTTCCTGGGATGGACAAGGGCAGAGTCTCCACTCGGGGCCAGGGCCGGCTCTGCCATCAGTACGGGTCGCCAGCCTGTGCCCTTGCCTCCCCCTCCGCCAGAGGAGTAAACATGCTAACTGGCCCGTAATTGGATCCCCAGCCAAGGCCCTCAGCCTGCTGGGGAGGCACGTTCCTGGGTCTGGGGCTTGGCTAAGAGCTGCTCTTAATAGCCCAGCAATCTATTTCTGGCCCTCCCGGGCCTAGGGAAGACTTTGCTTTAATACTCAGCCCTGAACTGGTCAGCTTCGGGGAGGGCCCCCCTCGAGGGGCACAAGGAGCATTCGTGTCTGGACAAGCCCTCCACAAAATGTAAAGAGACAAAATTAACTCCAGCCCCTCCCCCATGCCATCTGATCCCCTCCCCTCCAAAATCAAATATCCCTTTTGGAATCCCTCTTCTCGGCTCTGATGGGGCCAGTTGTCTCTGTCTCTCCCACCAAGGTCAGATTTATTCTTGCCTCGCCTGCCCATTTAGTTCTTATCATTACCCATACTCCTCTCAATGTCTAACCTGGGATCTGAAATGAACAAATGATTGAATGAATGAATTACCCATACTCCTCTCAGTTACTGTCCTAAAATGAATAAATGATTGAATGAATGAATTACCCATACTCCTCAGTTACTGACCTGAAAAGAATAAATGATTGAATGAATGAATTACTCATACTCCTTCTCTCAGTTACTAGCCTGAAATGAATAAAAGATTGAATGGATGAATTACCCATACTCCTCTCAATGTCTAACTTGGGTCTGAAATGAATAAATGATTGAATGAATGAATTACCCATACTCCTCTCAATGTCTAACTTGGGTCTGAAATGAATAAATGATTGAATGAATGAATAACCCATATTCCTTCTCTCAATTTCTAACCTTGGATCTGGAATGAACAAACGATTGAATGAATGAATTACCCATATTCCTTCTCTCAATTTCTAACTTGAAATGAATAAAGGATTGAATGAATGAATTACCCATATTCCTTCTCTCAATTTCTAACCTAGGATCTGAAATGAATAAAGGATTGAATGAATGAATTACCCATATTCCCTCTCTCAATGTCTAATCTTGGATCTGAAATGAATAAGGGATTGAATGAATGAATAAATGCCTTTGCTTCTTACTTCCCCACAGTATCAGGCTAGGTACATGGCAGGCCCTCAATAAAGGGTGCTGATGGGGGGCAGCTAGATGGCAGTGGATCAGGCCTCAGGAGGACATGAGTTCAAATCTGACCTCAGTCACTTAACACTCTGTATGACCCTAGGAAGTCACTTAACCTCAATTACCTCACATATGCACACACAGAGTTGTTGATAGATTTTAGCACTCCAAGCTATGGTGACTAAATGAGGTAATATTTGTAAACCAATTTAGCATGTGCCTGGCACATAGTAGGTGCTTTAGAATGCTTATTCTCCCATTCCTCCCTCAGAAAGCAGCTCTTAAATTAATTAATTAATTTGCTCTTAAATTAAAAGAGATAGCTTCGTCCCTAATACTCACTTTGTAAATCAAGCAGGTCCCTTAACCTCCCTGGCCTCAGTTTCCCCATCTGTAAAGTGAAGAGACCGCATGGGCTCTGGATCTCATGGTGCTGGAGGAGCCCAGATCGAGCAATGCTTATCACAAACAAGTGACTCTCCAATTTCAGAGCATCTAATGGTGGTATTGGGCTGCCTGGTGGCCATAAAGGCTTGGAACACCGGTGAATGGATATATGCTCACCTCTCTCATAAGAAGTCACTCTCCGTAGCTGAAGCTCATCTCTCTGCTGAGAAGATGGAGACCTATTTCCCTGTTAGTCCTCCGAAGGGAATCAGGCCTTTTCTGATCCCCTAGGCAATAATGGGCAACTAGGTGACAAAGTATAGGCCCTGGAGTCAGAAGAACCTGAGTTCAAACCCAGGGTCTACTGGGATTTGGGGGAGCAGGGTCCAAAACAGACTAATTTCTTCCTAATATCCTCCTAATTATTCTACTTCTTTTCCCTACTTCTTCCTAATATCTTTGGCCAAACCATGCCCTCCATCATCTGCACAGTATACCCCTGTACCTACAAAATGTACCCCTTCTCTTTGGCCTTCTTGCCAGGTCAGCCGAGCCTCCTTTTCCAACTTATCCCCCCACGCCGTCTCCCGTGATTAGTCAAGTGTTCCCCATTTTTCACCCAGGTTCCTTTGCAAGGCAATCCCTTGAGCCTGGAATTCACTCTCTCCTTATATCTTGGAATCCCTGACAGTATCCAAAGCTGGATCCGCTTCTTGCAGAAAACCTAGTCTATGAAAGGCAGAGTAGTACTTAAAATTAAGCCAGAGGCTCGGGTTCTAATTCTGCCCCCACCCCTCATCTTGACCAAATCATCTAATTTCTCTGGGTCTCAGTTTATCAGTAAAATGAAGTAGGGAGGAGGTACTAGTAGCCTTCAAGGTCCTTCCAATTCTCGACCTATGATTTCCCCCAACTCTTTCTCCATTTTTCCCCCAAAATATATTATTTTCCCAAATATATGCAAATATAATTTTCCATAGTCAATTTTGCAAAACCTTGTATTCCAAATTTTTCTACCTCCTTCTACCCTATCTGATATAGGCTAAATATGTGCAATTTTTTAAAAAAATATTTCCAATATGCTACACAAGAAAAATCAGATCAAATCTTTCTCTTCAGATCACATGTTCTGCAGAGCATTTTCACACTTTCTGTTGTTGTTTGCTTGCATTTTTTTTCTCTCAGTTTTTTTCTTGTGCAGCAAGGTAACTATAAATATATATATATATATATATATATACATATGTTGGATTTAACATATATTGTAACATAGTTAACATGTATTGGATTGCTTGCCTGCCGAGAGGGTGGGGGGGGAAGGAGGGATAATTTGTAACAGAAAGCTTTGCAAGGGTCATTGTTAAAAAATTACCCATGCATATGTTTTTCAAATAAAAAGCTTTAATAAAAAACCAAATCCCATGTTCTGAGGCGGAGTGGAAGCTTCTTGAGGGCAGGCAGGACTTTTCCCTTTTTTCCCCTTTTTTTTCTATTCCATCAGAGGGATAGCCCAGAAGAGGACCCTGGGAAATGTGTCCTGAGCGACATTTCAGGGCATGGCACTCAGTAGGAGGAATGAGGAGGCCCCTATTCTTTCTCTTTTTTTTCTTTATTTTTTTTGGAGGCCCCATTCTTTTTCTTTCTTTCTTTCTTTTCTTTTTTTCTCTTCCTTTTTTTCTTTTTCTTTTTGGAGGCCCCCATTCTTTTTTTCCCTCTTTTTTCTTTTTTCCTCTTTCTTTTTCTTTCTTTTTTTGGAGGTCCCATTCTTTTTTCTCTTCTTTTTTTTCTTTATTTTTTGGGGCCCCCATTCTTTTTTTCCTCTTTCTTTTTTTTCCTTTATTTTTTTGGAGGCCCCCAT
>JAJPUD010001166.1:81890-102998 GCA_023553655.1 Myrmecobius fasciatus | reverse complement strand
CTTATTTCCCTGTTAGTCCTCCGAAGGACCCAGGCTTTTTTGATCCCCTAGATAAAAATGGGCAGCTAGGTGACGAAGTATAGGCCCTGGAGTCAGAAGAACCTGAGTTCAAACCAGTTTACTGGCAATGTGACCCTGAGCAAGTCACTTAAACTGATTTGCCTTAGTTTCCCCATCTGTAAAATAGACTGGAGAAGAACTTGGCAAACTGCTTCAGTATCTCTCCCCAAAAAAACCCAAGTGGGATCATTAAGAGCCAAACATGACTGAACAGGAAAGAATTGAAATTGTTTTGTGTTCCTTTACTTCTGTGTTTTATTTGCTTATCAGTTAGTCAACAAGCATTTACTATGGGTTTGTTACTGGGTACTGTGCTAAGAGGTAGGAAAGGTAAAAACATAATGTCTGCTACTCTTTGAGGGAGGAGACCACCTGCAAGTAACAAGGAAATAATACAAAAAAATTAGAAATACAAGGAAGTGGAAAAGAAAGGTACACTCAGTGGAATCAGAATCATCATCATCATCATCATCATCATCATGGCTTACTCTTGGGACACTCTGTAAAATATCTTTAAATTCTCTTGCATTAGACTGTGAGCTCCTGGGGGACAAGCACTGTTTTCTGCCTCTATTTATTTCGTCTTTATCTCACACAGCGCCTGCTAAATTTTTAATTTTTAATTTTTTAACCAGATCTAAGGATCCCTTTCCCCCTGGTGAGGAATCGTTCCCATCCAGCTGCCCTCCTGACTCATCCTGCTGGATTTCCACCTCGGAAACCCATCGGTTACTCTGTACCCACTGCCCCTGAAGCCCCTCTCTCCCTGTTGGGAGAGGGTGAAGGGTGGACCTCAGGGGCCCCCCAGAAACCTAGCCAGGGATCGTTCAAGCTGTCTATACATCATCACCCTATCTCCCACTAGGAATCTCTGTCTTCCCTTCTAGGAAAACCTTCTCTCACAAAAGGATCTAAAATTCATTTGCACAAGGATGTTAGTGTCTAATCACATATTAGATGGTTTGTCCTCCCAGGGATATCTCCATTTTCAGAGGGATCAAAGTCTTCTACTGAAGAATGAATCACTAATGGTGAAATGAAATCACGAAGTCTTAAACCAGTCAGATTTTTTTTTGAGTGGGGAGGAGGTCTGGGATGGAGACATAGGGCTGTCCAGTCCCTTGAAATCTTTTTTGTAGAGCTGACAATTTCTTACCCATTCAGGTAAGTTCATCCCCGATGAAGAGAGAAGGTTCAGAATTAGAATGAATATTAGAATACACAATTTTTTTGTTTGGAATTTTCTTGGACAGAATTTCCCCATTGGAAGGTCAAGGCAAGGTTGAACCAGATGATCTCTGGCTAGGTGGTCCAGGGGTTAGAGCACTGGATGTGGATTTGGGAAGACAACCAGCCTCAGACATTTAGTGACAGCCTCAGTTTCCTAATCTATAGAATGGGGATAATGGTATCTCCTTCCAGGAAAGGATCAGATGAGATATAGATATGTAAAGTGCTTTATAAATCTTAGAATATATTTAAATGCTAATAATGACTAATTATGGTAATAATTAATTAGAAAATGCAATAGAGTACCAGATCTGAAGTCAGAAAGACCTGAGTTCAAATGCAGCCTTCACACTGTGTGACCTTGAAGAAGTTGTTTAATCCCTATCTACTTCAGTTCTCTCATCTGTAAGATGGAGATGATAGCAGCAGCTGACTCCCAGGATTGTTATGGAATAATAATTGTAAAGTGTGTAACAGTGCCTGGCACAAACTAAATGTTATATAAGTGTTTTGTAACATTATTATTATCATGTATTTAATAGCATTTTGGGGGATACCCTATACCTTATTTTGGGGGATACCCTATACTTTATTTTTAAGGTCTCTTTAGAATTTTGGGGGAATACCTTGTTTTTAAGATCTCTTCCATTAGAATTTTGGGGATACTCTATACCTTATTTTTAAGGTCTCTTCCACTAGAATTTTTGGGGATACCCTATACCTTGTTTTTTAAGATCTCTTCCTTTAGAATTTTGGGGGATTCTTTATATCTTATTTTTAAGGTCTCTTCTATTAAAATTTTGGGGGATTCCCTATACCTTATTTTTTAAGGTCTCTTCTATTAAAATCTTTGGGGATTCCCTATAGCTTATTATTTAAGGTCTCTTCCATTACAATTTTGGGGGATACCCTATACCTAGTTTTTTAAGATGTCTTCCACTAGAATTTTGGGGGATTCTCTATACCTTATTTTTAAGGTCTCTTCTATTAAAATCTTTGGGGATTCCCTATACCTTATTATTTAAGATCTCTTCCATTAGAATTTTTGGGGTACCTATGCCTTATTTTTAAGGCCTCTTCCAACAGAATTTTGTGGGGATACCCAATACCTTATTTTTGAAGGTCTCTTCCATTAAATTGTGAGCTCCTCAGGGACAGGGACTATCTTCTGCACTTTTTGGATCCCTGGAGTTTAGCACAGTGTCTGACACATGGTAGGTAGTTAGTAAATGTTTCTTGATTGATGGATTCCAATTCTAAACCAATTTTGGGACTTTGTTCTTGGCCAGTCACTTAAGAATCTCTGCCTTCCTCCTGAGGTTCAGATGAATAAAGGGATGGAAATAAAAGGGCTCCATCATCTAGAAAGCTCTTGATTCATGTCATAAATGGTTCAGTAGCATTATAGTTGAGACATTTTACTTCTCAGTTTCTTCATCTGGAAAATGGGTTAACAGTTCCCAAAATCTGTGCAAATACCTGTTTATCATCATCATCACCTTCACCTTCATCATCATCAACACTTGTCATGCTTTGTTCCTATATCAGGATTTTTCAACCCCTCAGCGTGTTTTTCATCACTCTCCTTTTCTGGTAGAGTTGAAAGAGCATCAGGACTGGAGGCAGGGACAAGAATTTGAATCCTACCATTGTCATTGGTCTGCTGAGTTCAAATCCCATTGATCTGCTTGCTTTTCTGGCTTCATTCAAGATTCATTTTAAATCCCAACTTTTTTTAGTATCTAATTTTTATTTTATTGTTGAGTCATTTTAGTTTGTTTATTTTTAACAATTTTTTTTAAAATTTTGAGTTCCAAATTTCTTCCCTCTCTCTAGCCCCTTCCTCACTCATTGAGAAATCGATTAAGATGATATTGATTACACATGTGAAATAGGGCAAAGTATTTCTATCTTAGCCAAATTGTCTCCTGCACCAAAAAAAGCAAGAAAGTTACTGAAAGTGAACAAAATCTGCTTCATTCTGCATTCAGAGCTCTCTAGAGGGGGATGGCATCAAATCCCAACTTCTGCAGCCCCTCTCTGTCCCCTTTCCCTTTATGATTTCCTACCATCTATTCTGTTTTTAAGTCTTATATTCACAAAATGATAATTATCTCTTGTATGAGAATGTGAGCTCCTTGAGGCTAGAGACTGGATTTCACTTTCTTTCTATCCCCAGCAGAGTGTTTGACACATAGTAGGTGCTTAATAATAATTTGTTGACTGATTATGTACTGACTGTGTGACTCTGGACAAGTAAGTCATTTGCCCACAAACTCATTCTCTGAGCTTTCATTTACTGCACTATAAAGTAAAGGGGTTGATCTAGAAGACTATTAATATCTCTTCCATTTCTAAATCTATGACCCATTGATTTCAACCACAAACATTATTCAGTACCTACTATGTGCAAGATACTATGCTAGGTCGCAAAAGTGCCAAGAAAAAAAGCATATCCTTGACCAGAGGGAGATTATAATATAAGCTTATAATATATTGTATTATATATAATAGTATATATTATATTTATATATAACATATGTGATATTATATACAATATATAAGCTTATAATAATTATATAACAATGGTTTGATAGACAACTATAATGGGGAGAAGTTTAAGGAGAAGAGATCATTAATAGCTAGTCGTATGAGGGGAGATTTCACGGCACCTAGGCTAAGTTTTTAAGGGAGACAAGGATCCAAGGATGAGGAGGCAGAGAATTCCAACTGTGGAGGACAATTGATTTGAATTTATTAAGCTCTCAACATATACCAAGCATCCTGGGGATTTAAAAAATAAAACTAGGAGCAGTTAAGTGATGTACCAGCCCTGAAGTCAGGAGGACCTGAATTCAAATCTGGCCTCAGACACTTAACACTTCCTAGCTGTGTGACCCTGGGCAAGTCACTTAAACCCAATTGCCTCAACAAAAAATAAAAATAATTCTTGCCTTTTGATAAATTGGAAAGTTGGTTGGGGCCAAATAATAGATAATACAGGGTCTTTAATTCAACAGTAAGCAACCACTAATGATTAGTGACCCCTTCGGATGCTAACTTTGTAGAATATGAATTGAAGAGTAGAGAGAACGAGTGCTGAATGAAAAATTAAGAGCTTATCAGGAGTCCAAGCAAGAGGTGATAAGGCCTCAACTAGGAGCTGAGTGGGACTGACTGAAAGAGATGATGTTGAGACAGAATAGACAAGACTTTGCAACTGGTTCAAGGTAGAAGGTGAGGTAGGGAAGAGCCAGGATGATAGTGTTTAATGAGACAGAAGACCTGGGAGTTGTCATGTCATCAACTTCAAAGAAAGGAAAGGGGGAGAAAGGAATACAAGAAATTTTCTGCATCAAGAAGTCTTTAAAACAAGGAAGAGGGGTAAGGGGAAACAACTGCTGCCACTTCAGCCCTCCTCTCATCTGAACTGTTTGAAGGAAGGAAAAACACCCACACAGACACAGAAATCCATTTCACGTCATTTTGGACAAGCTGAGTTTGTGAAGCCTCTTGGACGCCTTAAGTGAAGTAATTAGTGATGGAGGACTGGAGTTCAGGAAAGAGATCAAGGATCAATAGATGAGCAATTCAAGAGTTACGAACAAGAACAACCAAGGACTATGCAAGTATGAAGAACAGGGTGAATTTTGCCATGATCTGCATTTGCGTAATGTTTACATTTCCCCAACCAAATAATTGTTATTTGTCTTTAATGTTCAGGCTGGTCTCTTAGGAGAAAAGGTAAAGGAGATGAATGATTGAGCTTTCATTATAGTCTGGATTAACCTTTTTAAAAATGCAGTGGAACTTGGATGTAAAAACAAAGGAAAAGGAATTGTCTGCATCATGTACAAGAAAGTTTTCCCATGATTTGTGAGCTCCTTTATAACAGGGACTGCCTTTTGCTCTTCTTTGTTTCCTCATTGCTTAATCCAACGCCTGGTACCTAGTAGGTGTTTAATATATGCTTGGGGCAACTAAGTGGTGACTAGAGCATCTAGGCCTGGAATCCAGAAAATCTGAGTTCAAATCCAGCCTCAGACGCTTATTCTATGTGACCTTGGGCAAGTAACTTAGCCTGTTTGTCTCAGTTTCCTCATGTGTAAAACGAGGTGGAGAAGGAAATGGCAGACCACTTCAGTATCCTTGCCAAGAAAACCCCAAATTGGGTCACAAAGGGTCTGAAATGACTGAACAACAGCAAGAATATATATTTACTACTTGATAATGGGAAAAGGTTTTAACAGGCTAGAGCAATGAGCTAAATATAATTAGATCGAGTTTAATCAAGATAAATGTACAATCTTACAGTTGAGTGCTACAGAGAGGTCCCAGAGACTGGGGTTGTTCTGTCAAAGATCAGGAGGGCTTAGTGGACAGCAAACTCAATTTGAGTCAGCCTGTGACCCAGCAGCCAAGAGAGCCAAGAAAAATGGGTGAAAGATACCAATAGGCCAGTTTAGGTGGGATAGAGGGGATCTGTTTCACCTTTGTGTTCCCAGCACCTGCCATGGAGTAAGTGTTTGATGAATATTTGTTGAGTGACTGATGGAAAATCTAATCTTCAAGATCTTCATTTAGGGAGTGAGAAAATGACCTCCATATTTCTACCAAGCAGTGGTCTCCAAATTGAGGGTTGGAACCCCTTGTGGGGGTGAGGGGGAGGGTTGAGACCTGAAATCTCAGAGTGTATAATTAGCCAATTGGCGGGTGAGGAGACAAGTTCCCATCCCCCTCTTTCTATGACCTCTGATCTTGAAACGGAGCAATGACATCAGCAGGGTGATTGATGACTTGACCTGGAAGTCAATGGGATTTAAGTGAGGCAGGAACGTTCATCTTCTCCTCAGTGTCCCCTGGCTCTAGTAGCAACACCAAGGTCAGGATGCCTGGAAGTGGCCCTGCAGATGCAGTGGGAGGTTGGCCTTCTGCCACAGTATGGCCCACATTTATCTGAGAAAACACCCAAACTGGGCCATCTTTTGCCTCAAAGAGACTTGTCTTCATGTCACCTCAGCCATCCTCATCTCCCAATATTCCTCCATCCAGCCTTACCCCTGCTGGGGTCCAAACATCCAGCTTCCATTCTCCTGAGTAGTTACAGCTTGAATTAATCACTTCCCACAGGTGCCATGGGGAAAAGTCTGCCTCCGCACTCTGACACCTGGATTACTTCATGGCAGTGGCAAATATCCCCTGGGAGTCTGGGTGGGAACAGGTAGAAGCCCTAGTCTTCTCTTTTCATTTTGTGAATCCTAGATGAATGTTGAGGATGAATTGTGATTTTCATCAAAGATCTCACTATATGATCTTCCTCCCACCCCAGTACAGTAGTACTGGCAATAATAACAATAATACTTATATACTATTTAATATCATCTCATTTGTGCTCAAATTGATAGCATCATATTTATTTATTATATGTATTATTGATAATAAATAAACTGTTATTTATATAGCAAATATAATAAACAAACTAAAAACAAACAAAAAACCAAAATAAATATATAAATATGATAAATATATATATATAAAAATAATAAATGTAACAAATAAACTAAAATATATAAAATACAATGAAGTATTATTTACATAATAAATATAATAAACAAAAAATAAAATGTAAAATAAATAGTTAAGTAAGTATAATATAGCATAATAAACAAAAATATATAAAAATAAAAATAAATAAACTGTTATGTAGATAATAGTGTACATATATGTATGTATATATATATATATATATATATATATATATATATGTATCAGGCAGCAAGGTAGCACAGTGGTAGAATGTCAGGTCTCAAGTCAGGAAATCTTCCTGAGTTCAAATCTGGTCTCAGACACTTCCTCCTATCTGTGTGATCCTGAGCAAGTCACTTTACCCTGTTTGCCTCAGTTTCCTCATCTGTAAAATGAGCTAGAGAAGAAAATGGCAAATCCCTCCAGTATCTCTGCCAGGAAAACCTCAAAAGGGGTCATGAAGAATCAGATATAACTGAACAATGATTTAACAAGAGCAGCATTTACACAGCACTTACATTAACTCATTTTACCTTCACAATCTCCAGGAGGCAGGTGCTGTTATTGTTCCTATTTTACAGATGAGAGAACTAAGGTAGCCAGCGGTCAAGTTACTTACCCAGGATCACACGGCTAGCAAAATCAGGTCTTTGTGACTCCAGGTCCCTCACTCTTGCCCAACTGCCCCAAATAAGATGAAATGAGCTAGGGATAAATAAATACAAAGTCTCAGACTTTGGGTTCAAAAAAATCAGTTTCTTTTGAATGAGAGAGAGGAGGTGGTTGGACAGCAGTTCATCTGAAGCAGCCCTAGGTGTTTTAGTGGGCTAACACAGCCTTAGTTTACTCATTCAGAAAGTTCCCTATGAGTCAACTGTGTGCTAAAGAAGGTGTGAAAGTTAGCTTATTGTATCTGTATATTAGAAACTTGTGATTTCTTTAGCAACGGGAAACTCCCTGCAGAGAACTGTAATTTGGAGAATTGTCTGAGGCCCAGGGAAGTGAAATGGCTCTCCTGTGGTTACCCCATTAAGTGCCCTTGGTCCTGGAGACCCCAGGCCCAGCAAGCCCCCTGACACCGAGTCTGATGGGACGGCCAGAATGGCTCGTTCAATCCAAGCTCCTTTGAGGAGTGGGGGTCCAGAGGGAGGGAAGGGTCCAAGGGAGTTTTTTCCTGGTCAGATCCTCTCTGCAGAACGTTGTTTAGTTTAAGATCCCACCGGTAAGGCAGGAAGTGGATAATCAAGCTGGCCAGTGTCCCAGGGTCCCCAAATGGCGTAAGGTCAGTGGAAGATCAGTGGAAAGCTATTGGGATGGTGAGGGGCAGATCTAGGAGGGATAGTACCATCATCTTCACACATCTAAAGTAACTTCAACTAAAAGAAGGAATAAATGGACTTTTCTACCCAATCCAGAGGGCAGACGTCTCACAGAGAGACACAGCGGGCTTTGGGTCAGGAGCGAGTTGCCCCTGGCCAGACAGACTAGCCTGCCCCAGAGCATCTCCCCTCACTGGAGAGCTCCAGTCACAGGTGGGACCACGTGGCCCCAGGTTCTCACCTGGAGCATCCTTCTGTCCCTTTGCCCGTGGGGGGAGCTCCTTCGGGCCGTGTCCAATTCTCCTCCCGGCCGTATTCTCTAGGTTTTACCATCCCTGGGCCCTTCCTGAGGAGACCCCTCACCTCCCACAACCTCCACTTTCCTCTCTCTGTGTTATCTTCCCTTAGCAGAGTGTAAGCTTCTTGAGGACAGGGACTACCTTTCTTTCCACTTGCACCTGCACAATGTCTGTAATAAGTGCTTTCCTGTGCCATGAGTTGTCCAGGGGACTCCTTTCCCAGGCTCCCTGCAATTCTTATAAAACTGATAGGTAAGTCAGAGAAGACCACCAAGGGAAGGACTGTACAAAAAAAAGGAAAAAGGTCCATGATGGCTTTGGGGGGCGGCTCCCATCCTGTGGCGGGTCCCCCTTCATCACTGCCTCTCTTTAATCCCCAACTGCCTTCCAGCTTACCTGCAGGAGGCCATTCCTGCAGATTGTTAGGTCCTCTTCCCTAAGACACGACCCAAGACCCTTCCCTTCCAGGATTGCCCACTTTTCAGACCCAATGTTCTTCCACCAGTTCATGGCACCATCTTGGTTTTTACACCATCTCCTTCTTCCCCCCTTACACACAGAGAGCTACCAAGATAAAAGCCCGAGGGGTCATAATTTCCCTTTTTTTCCCTACTGAGAAGTAGGTGAGAAGTAGGAGAGAATTAGGCCAATGGCTCCTGTGACCTTTGGGTTGGAAGAGAGACAAGACCAATTGGATGGAAAAGCGATGAAGTTTTTCTCTCTGACCCTCCTTCTCCCCACCTGCCTCTCCAAATAGAATTCTTATTTCTTCCTCATAAAACTTTAATCCTGTTTGATACCCCTCTAAGCTGTCGGTCTACAAAGAGCCAGTCTAAAAAATAAAATAAGCCTCAACAGCTGCCGGCCCGAATCTGATTTTCTCTTCCTTCACTTGGGGATTTTTAAGCCCTTTCTTTCTAAAGATTGGTTTGTCAGGAGAGATCATGGCCACGTTAGCATGTCTGGGAGCTTGGATTCTCAGATCTTCCCAAATGAAAACACATGTATTATCCCCCTGAATGGCACCCAGCCTTTTGCAGGGCATACTCATTGGAAATCTCCCCAACCAGGTCAGCAATTAATCAATTGATTAATAGTGCTTACTCTATCCAGAGATAGACAAAATTGGAACCATCCCTGCCCTCAGGGAGTTTTCTATCAGGGTAGATACACATTTAAGTATGTGGAAAATAAATAGAGTTGATTTTTGAGTGGGGGAAGGTACAAGTAGATTGGTAATCTTGTTTTGTTTTGCTTAATTTTATAGGATTTTATTTTTCCAATTCATTTTTTTTCCAATTTATTTTTCCAAATTCATGCAAAGATAATTTTCAACATTCAAACCTGGTGTTCTGATTTTTTCTCCCTCTCTCCAAGACAGCTAGCAATCTGACACCAGTTAAACATAGCACAAATATTATCTATCCATCAATCAAAAACATTTATTAAGCACTTTCTGTATGCCACGCAGGGGAAAGTAAGTGGCTCGGTGGATAGAGTGTCGGGCGTGGAGTCAGGAAGATCTGAATTCAAATAAGGAATCAGACAGTTACTAGCTGTGTGACCCTGGCCCAGTCACTTCACCTTGTGTACCTCAGTTTCCTCACCTGTAAAATGAGATGGAAAATCCAATCACTTCAGTGTTTCTGCCAAAAAAAAACCCCAAAAAACAAAAAACTGCAAATGAGGTCACAATGAGTTGGACACAACTGAAAATGACTGGACTGTTCCAGGCACTGGCCTGGATGCTGAGCTATAAAGACAAAAACAATCCCTTGTCCCAAGAAACTCACAGTCCAGTAAGAAAGGCAAAATATGTTTTGAGTTATAGGGGGCAAATGGGGATCTGAGTTCAAATCTAGCCTCAGATACTTCACACTTATTACCTGTGTGGCCCTGGACAAGTCACCTACCCCTAATTGTCTCCTATATTAAAAAATAACTAGTTACATACGAATCTGTATGAAGTAGATGTAAGGTAACTCCAGAAGGGAGGGCACTGGAAGTGGGAGGGACCAGAAACAGAGGCCATTTAACAGATGAGTAAATGGAGGCTCAGAGAGGTGAAGTTCCTTGAATTTCAGAATAGTCTAAGCTATCATCCAAATAATTAAGATAATGGCTGCCAGACTCAACTTAGTCACTGTATGTGACCTCAACAAGGTCCTTTCTGTTTCCTTCTCAGGAAAATGGGGGACTAAGTTGGTGTTTGGCGGGGGTTGTTATTGTAAGGCAGTTAGGGTTAAGTGACATGCCTGGGTAACACAAAGTGTTGTGTCTGAGGGTGGATTTGAACTCAGGTCCTCTGACGCTAGTAGCCATGATCTACCCAGTGCACCATCTAGCTGCCCCAACTAGATGATGACAAGGACCCCCCCCCCCAACTCTAATAGTGTGGGAGCCTCTAACTGAGCCTTTGGTCGCCCAGAAGGAGGACCAGCCAGCCAGAGGGGCTGAGAAATGAACAGGAGGAGGGGCGAGGGGATCATCTGCCATTGCTAATGAGCTCTCCCTCTTCTGAATGCCTTCTGCGTGCATCACATTTTCCCTTGCGTTTTGGCTAATTGGATATGTCCATCTTCCCTACCCCACTCTGAGCTTCCTGAAGCCAGAACTTTCCGGCTGAAAGGGACCCCAAAGGCCATCTAATCCAACCCACTCAATTCTACAGATGGGGAAACTGAGGCCCACTTGTCCAAATCATGCAGAAAAAAAGTGACAACTGAAATTTGAACCCAAGTCAAGGGAAGGGAGAACATAAAAGCTCCATATTTGTAGTTAGAGGACCCGGGTTCGAATCCCAGCTTCCCTACTTCTATCTGTGTTACTTGGGGCAAGTTCATCCAACTCTTTCAGCTTCAGATGTCTCATGTATAAAATAAGAATAAAATAAATATATATTTATTTTTAAATTAAATGATTAGAAATAAATGAATAAAATAAAATAAGAAATGGGATTAAAGACCCAGTTAGCTCATGAATGCTCCACATCTCTGCCCCCGGATTACAAATTCAGTGTGCCTTCCACTACGCCACAATCCTCTTCATTCTTGCGTCCCCCGTGGAGACTTCCAGAGGACCTGGCACATATTTGATGTCTAGGAAATGTTTGTGGAATGAGTCAGAGTGTCTGATGTGACAAAAAAAAAAAGCCAAGATCTGAGCACAGGGCAGCAGAATGGACCCCGGGGCATCTCTCTTGAAACTCAAGAATTTTGAAAGTAAATAGAAAGCCTTCACCTGAGCCAAGGGGCAGAGTTGGAGCACGGAGAAAGGGTATGTATTGTGAACAATTGGCCTCCCAGAAACATAGGTTAAATCAAGTCACCAAACATTTATAAAACACCTACTATGTGCCAGCCATCGCGCTAAGGGCCGAGGATACAAAGAAAGGCAAAAACCACCCAGCATCATAGTATTTTCACTTTTGTTGTTGTTTGCTTGTTTTTTCTTTCTCATTTTTTCTCCTTTTGGTCTGATTTTTTTGTGCAACATGATAAATTTGAAAATATGTTTAGAAGAATTACACGTATTTGTCCTATATTGAATTACTCGCTGTCTAGGGAAGGAGGGAGGAGGGAAGGGAGGGAGAAATATTTGGAACACAAGGTTTTGCAAGGGTGAATGTTGAAAACTATCTTTGCATATAGTTTGAAAGATGAAAATCTTATTAAAAAAAGCAGTGGGAAAAAACAAAACCAAAAAAACTTCTGTGTCTAGAGCAGCTCACACTTAATTGGGAAGATAACATGTGAATGATCATAAATAAACAAACTATGTTGCTCAATCACGTCTGATTCTCTGGGACCCCATTGAGGTAGAGATACTGGAGTGGGTGGCCATTTCCTTTTCTAGCTCATTTGACAGATAAGGAAACTAAGGTAAAATGGGGAGAAGTGACATAGCCAGTCATACAGTTAGTAAGTGTCTGAGATTGAACTCAGACCTTCCCCACTCCATGCTGGGAGCTCTATTCCACGTAGCTGCTCCTAAATGAGCCATAGATAAGATCAATTGGAGATAACACTGGGGGAAGGCACTAGAAACCAGAGGAGCTGGGAAAGTAGGGATGTTAGGTGGGACTTGAAGAAAGATAGGAGGTGGAGATGAGGAAGGAGAGCCTTCCAGGCAGGGGGTAGGGTGCCCTGTGCAAAGACTTGGGTTTAAGAGATGAGTGTTAGGGGCCAGCTAGATGGCACAGTGCATAGAGCACCAGCTCCAGCTCTAGGGTCGGGAGGACCTGAGTTCAAATCCAGCCTCAGATACTTAACACTGATAAATTATGTGACCCTGAGCAAGTCACCTAACCCCGATTGCCTTATCCCTTCCAAAAAAGAGTGCCAAATATGGAACAAGACCAAGAAGCTCATTGACACTGGATTATAGAGTCTATAGAAAATGGGTGAGTTGAAAGATAAGAAGGGGCCAGCTCATGAAGGGATTTAAAAAGAGCACTGGATCCTGGAAGCAAAAGGAAGCCACTCGAATTATTGAATATAATGGCAGAACACCATGGTTCATAGGACACCAGCTCATCTTCCTGACTTAAAATCCTAGTATGTAGTAGGTGCTTAATATATGCTTAAATCAGCTGGATGTTGCACATCTAGAATCAGGAAGACCTGTGTTTAAAACTAACTTCAGACACTTATTAACTGATTGATGTTTACCTCAGTTTCCCCATCTGTAAAATGAGCTGGAGAAGGAAAGGGCGAACTGTTCCAGTAACTTTGCCAAGAAAATCCCAGATGGAGTCATGAAGAGTCAGACATGACTTAAAAACAACTGGACAACAGCACAGATGTTTTATGAGCTCTATTATCCTCTTCTCAAAGGTACAGACAAGGAAACTGAGGCTCAGAAAAAAGAAGGAACTGATTCAAAGTCACACAGAAAGAAAGTGATGGCTGAAATTTGAATCCAAATCTTCTGGAGCGGAAGGGGAAAGGGGGAATGGAAAATCTCCATATTTGGAGTCAGAGCATAAAAATGCTTGTTAAATGATGGATTGATTCTTTGGGTCATAAATTATGGGGAAGCTTGACCCATGTTTGCTGGGACATTTATGGACGAATTCTGGTATACTCCCAGGGCCCATGTTGGCAGCTCTTAGCGACTTGAGTCTTGTTACTGACTACAAAAGACTAGGGGTATCCCCCAAGAGGAAGAAGAAAATGTGAAGGACTTAAATGACATCTAAAAGAGTATAAATGGACTGGTAAAAGACTGAGAGTCTCTGTTAGAAGAGAATCAGCTAAAGGAACTGGAAGTGTTTAACCTGGGAAAAAAGACTAAGGGAAGACATGATATAGTCTTCAAATAGTTAAAAAGGTTTGCCACGTGGAGGAAGTATTCAATTTGTTCTGTTTGGCTCAAGAAGGCAACACTGGAGCAGTGGGTCCATTGCAAAATGGTCAAGTTAGACTCAATATCAGGAAGGACTCCCTAACAATCAGAGCAATCCAAAAGTGGAATGGGCTATCTCCAAAAGTAGAATGGGCTATCTCCAGAAGCTGAGTGGGCTATCTCCAAAAGTAGAATGGGCTATCTCCAGAAAAGATGGACTCCCCCTCCTTGAAGATAAATAAAGAATACTTGTTGCGACTGTTATACAAAAGGGCTCCTTTGGTTCTGGACTGGCCTAGATCACCACTGAGGTCCCTCTGGCTTCCCTGAAAGGAGAGCTGGACTCGTGGATCAGGTCACCTGAAGCTTGAGCAAGGTCTGAGTTTCCATTGCCATCAGATGACCTGTACAAGGTTCCTGTGTGGGTGAGAATCTCGGTCATCAAATCCCCAAGTCCTCAATCATCCAAGTCTTTATTATTCTGAACAAATACTGGGCTTAAGCGATTATATCAGTTCAAACACAGATTCACTAAGAAGGCTGTAATAGGCTGACATGAATATTCCCTGCTCCCCAGAGCTAAGGCAGACCAGCCTCCTGCCCAGACTGAGAACTCCCACACCTGGGCCAATATTCCTGCCACCAGCTCTTCCTCTTCATCCTTGGGGCCCCAAGGAAGTGCACCTACTGTTGAAGTAGGCCTAAAAAGTAATGTAGCTCAGCCCATCCCCTGCACCCCCCAGGATGTAGGTCCATGCAAATATTTGGACCAACCTTCTTCCCTCTGCTTCAGGCTGCAACCCTGACTCTGCACTTCCTCTCTGAGGTTCCTTTCCCTAAGGGTGACTCCTCTCTTTTGTGTGTTAGGTTCCCCCATTAGAAGGGAAGCTTCTTGAGAACAGGAACCATTTTTCTTTTTGCTTCTGGGTCTATCCTCAGTGCTTACACAGCGCTTGGCACATAGGCAGTGCTTAAAACATGTCTTGGTTGAATAGAATATATATATATATATATATACGAATGTGTTATATCTCTATAAATTGAATGTATATATGAATGTGTGTTATAGCTCTATAGATTTAACATATATGTGTGAATATGTTATATTTATCTCTATAGATTGAATATATATGAATGTGTGTTGTATTTCTATAGATTGAATTATATATGATATAGAGAATTGTCTCATATTTATAAGAATTCAAGCCACTCTCCAATCGATAAATGGTCAAGGGATATGAACAGACAATTTTCAGATGATGAAATTAAAACCATCTCTAGTCATATGAAAAGTTGCTCCAAATCACTATTGATCAGAGAAATGCAAATTAAGGCAACCCTGAGGTACCACTACACACCTGTCAGATTAGCTAAGATGACAGGAAAAGATAACGATGAATGCTGGAGGGGATGTGGGAAAACTGGGACACTAATACATTGTTGGTGGAACTGTGAACAGATCCAACCATTCTGGAGAGCAATTTGGAACTATGCTCAAAAAGTTATCAAACTGTGCATATCCTTTGACCCAGCAGTGTTTCTATTGGGCTTATATCCCAAAGAGATCTTAAAGGAGGGAAAGGGGCCCATATGTGCAAGAATGTTTGTGGCAGCCCTTTTTGTAGTGGCAAGAAACTGGAAACTGAAAGGATGCCCATCAATTGGAGAGTGGCTGAAGCAATTATGGCATATGAATATTATGGAATATTATTGCTCTGTAAGAAATGACCAGCAGGACGATTTCAGAGAGGCCTGGAGAGACTTGCATGAACTGATGCTGAGTGAGATGAGCAGAACCAGGAGATCATTATACACAGCAACAACAAGACTATGTGATGATCAATTCTGATGGACATGGCTCTCTTCAACAATGAGATGTTTCAAACCAGTTCCAAGTGTTCAGTGAAGAAAGCCATATACAACCTGAGAGAGGGATGTGAAATGTGGACCACAGCACAACATTTTCACGTTCTCTATTGATGTTTACTTGCATTATGTTTCCCTTCTCAGATTTTTTTTCTTGTGATCTGACTTTTCTTGCACAGAAAGATAACTATAAAAATATGTATACACATATTCGATTTGTCAAGTATTTTAATTAACATGTAGTAGACTTCCTGCCAACTAGGGGAAGGATGGGGACTACGGGGTAAAAATTTGTAAAGAAAGCTTTGCAAGGGTCAATGTTGAAAAATTACCCATATATATGTTTTGCAAATAAGAAGCTTTAATAAAATGAAAAAAGATATTTCATTATAATTTCATTTTACCATTTTAAATAAAATTAATATAGTTCTGGAAAAAAGAATATATATGAATATGTATTATATCCTTATAGATTGAATATATATATCCCTTTCTTTTTCTTTCCTCCCTCCCTTCTTTTCCTTCCCTCCCTCCCTTTTTTTCATCCCTTCCTTCCTTCCTTCCTTCCTTCCTTCCTTCCTTCCTTCCTTCCTTCCTTCCTTCCTTCCTCAAACTAATGGTTTTAATGATATGATGAGCCTCTCTTTGCCAATACACAACGCCTTCTCTGCCATCTGGATTCTTAGAGGGTTGCTTGAGGGCACTGAGTTTTAAAAGTCTTTTATCCAAAGTCACACAGCTGGCATTTGTTGGGGAGGGGACAAGGGGAGGGACTGTCTTGAATCAAAATTTTCCTGATTCTGAGGTTTACCACCCACAAAACCATGATGCTTCTCCCTTTGCACATAATAAGTGCTCTCACTGATAACAATAACAATGATAATAATAGACAAGTAGACATTTATATGGTTCTTCCAGTAAGGGTCCTTTATATCCCTCCCCATTAGAATGGAAGCTTCTTGAGGGCAGGGACTACCTTTTCTTCTGCTTACAGTTTATTCTCAGTGCTTAGTACATAGTAAATGTTTAACAACTGCTTATTAACCTGCTTGAATTGAATACTCATTACCTACAGGACTAGATAATCTCATGGACATTCAGTAGAAATGGCCCCACTTTTAGCAGACTTCACATGTGAAATCTCTAATTGAAATAAGAGCCAAAAAAAATGAGGGAAAAATAATTACCCTTCAAAAATAATTACCCTTCTCATAATTATGATAATAATAGTGATTATACCACAGAAGGATTCACCATAATTATTGATTGAGTGGACAGGACCTCAAGAGCTTTTAAAACTTGATTTTATTTTACATTAATTGAATTTACATATCACTTTCATAGGAAATAGGATGGTATAGTAGAAAAGACACTGACTGCAGAGTCTAAGGACCTGAATTCAAATGCTGCCTCTCATGCTTAGTAGATGTGTGACCCTAGGGAAAAAAATCACTTTAACTCCCCCCTGCCTCAGTTTCCCCATCTGTAAAATAACAGGATTGGATTCAGAGGCTCTGAAGTGCCCATAGCTCTCTGATCATGATGCTGTGTGCATACCAATGTCAGGCAGGGCACACCTGAGTGGATAAATCTGTTACCACAGGGGTCAGAAAAGAATCTCAAGCTTGAGCCCTGACTTGGCTGCTGGGCCAGTAATTCACTGGGTAGGTCACACTCCCTTTCTGAGCTTCCCCATTTTCTAAAATGAGGAGCCCTCTGGTCCCCTCCAATTATAGCATTTTATGGTTTCAGGATGAGCCTCTCCTTGCTCCATCAACCTTCCCACCCCGGGAAATGACATCCAAGGTGACATATTTTGGGCTAGGGTCCCCCCGGGAGAGTCTGATGTCAAATTCAGATGTTGTTTTCTTTTTTTTTTCCATCCTCCATAGCTGGGCCAGACTGATTCAAGCTTAGCAAAGTTATCTGTTGTAAAGCAATACAAATCCCTGTTCAATCCATCATCCCATCAAAATATTAACAATAAATTAATTTTTAAAAAAATCCCACTTACTTCCTGCCATCTGGGGGAGGGGAGGGGACTGGGGGTAAAATTTGTATTGGAAAGCTTTGTAAAGATCAAGGTTGGGGAACTACCCATACATATGTTATACAAATAAAAAGCTTAAATAAAAAAAAAATCCCACTTTCAGAAAACTTAATATGTGAAATCCCTAAATGAAATAAAAGAAAAATGAGGGGGAAATAATTACCCTTCACAATATTTTTTAAAAACTGAAAATTCACAGGTTTTAATGTGTTGCAAGAATCTCTATACCAGCTAAACAGAGAGGCAGAATAGTAAAAAAAAATAATTATTATTATTGATTAAGGTAGGTAAGCAACTTTGAACTTCAAGGAGGTTAAAGATCACTCAGCTAATAAGTATGTCGGGTTGTCTGGGACATTTGCCTGAGACACAGAAAGCTTAAGTGATTTTCCAGGGTCACACAGCTAAGTCAGTGTCAGAAGCAGGATTTGAGCCCCTTTCTGAAGCCAAATCTAGCAAATCTCTCTGGAGATTTAAATTCCCTGGAAAAGCCCATTTCTGTCCAGCCAACACTGATTTCTTGAGAACAACACAAAATGGAGGAAAAAAAATATGTTCTCAGCCCTAGCTGGGTCATTCCTGTGGGTGGGAGAGGGGTCATATTTTTAGCAAATCCACTCTGGTACTTTGGAAAGCTCTTGTACCCAAAGTGTTCCAGGCTCCCGCCGTGTGCTAGTTGCCATGGTACCCAGTGCTCCATTCTATCGTTAGCTACAGTAAACAGCCTCTTGAAGCATCAGCCCTGCCACCTGAGTACAAATTAGCCCTGGCCACTAGAAGCCAGACTGTTTTTGTCTCCCCCAGAGAAAGCCAGCTGTCTTCCCTCCCTACCCCCCCTCCCCACCTCTTCATCAGAGTTTTCAAGCATACCTGAGCCCCTTGAGTTTCTAAAGCCCCCCCATCCCTCTCCTGTACCCCTCATCCTGACCCCTACCATCCTCCTAAACTCAGCCACTCAAGAAAGCCATGGGGAAACAACTTTCTCTGAGGCAATTAGGTTTTGGAGACTGTTAAGTCTGGAGAGAATTTGGGGAACATATTATAACTGTCATGGGTTCTCAGAAGGCTTTCAAAGTGGAAGACTTGGCCCATTTGGTCCCAAAGGGCAGAAGCAGAAACACTAGGTAGAAAATACAAATCTATCTTCTTTCACTGTCTCTTACATGAAAGGAATGAAATAAGCACTTATTAAGCACTTACTGCATGCTTACGTACTGGGTGCGGGAAGCACAAAGACATAAATGAAGCAGTTTCTGCCCTCACCCAGATAAACAAAAACAAGACAAATTCAAAGTAAATACAAAGCAATTTCTAGGGGATAGCAAGTAGCAAGGGCGGGGGGGGGGGAGAGGGAATCAGGAAAAGGCTCCATTTAGGTGATGTAGTATCTAGATGGCCTGTCCTGGATGTAGGGAATTATTGTTATTAACCATTTCAGTCCCGTCCGATTCTTTGTGGACCCATTTGGGGTTTTTCTGGTAGAGACACTGGAGTGATTTTGTCATTATTTTCTTCTCTGGCTCATTTGATAGATACAAAGACTGAGATAAACAGCATTAAGGGACTTGCTTAGAGTCACACAGCTAGTAAGTATCTTGAGGGAAGACCTGAGTTCAAATGAAGCCTCATAGCTGATGGAGCCTTGGCAAGCCACTTAACATCTGTCTGCCTCAATTTCCTCAACTGTAAAATGGGAATCATATAGCACCTCCCTCCTAGAGTTATTGTGAGGGTCAAATGAGAAAATGTTGTTAAATTACTCCATCTATGAGTCTGATAAATAGTAGGTGCTTAATAAATGCTTATTTCATTCCTTTCATGTAGAAGGTGGTAGTTGAACTGTGAAGGAAGGCAGGTATTCTATAAGATGAAATTAAAAAGAAGGTATCCCAAGGATAGAGGCAGAAGATGAGATTGTGTGTATATGTATATGATATATATATATATTATATTTTGTAATATTCATGTAATAGAGGATTATATTTGTGTACTAGAGGGTTAAGAATAGGCTGGCATTCTGATATTTGTAGTTCAGAGAAAAAGCAGCCCCTCACAGCCCTGGAAGCAATTTATTCTATCACAATCTCTCTGCTGAAGTAGCACCTAGGAGTTTTAAAAGAGACACTCACAGACTTTAAGAGAGGAGACTGAGAGGAAGGAGGGGGAGGAGATGGTGTCTCCACTCCCACTCTGGACTTAATAAGATGAACTGGAAAGCGTCTGTGACATAGGAGGAAACAAATGATAGAAGAAACTGAAAGAAGAAGATAACAGCAGAAAAGACAGAGTTCAAGGTGAGCCATCAGGCTTCTTGAAATAGAGGATTCAGCCTGAAACTACTGATTTTACTCACTTTTTCATGAGTTCCCCTCAAAGGCTGCTCTTTCCCTCACATTTGCTCCTGTCCAGTAATAGACACTGTAATAAATTCTACTCACTTCTAAACATTTCCTGCAAATAGATCTCACCTCAAATATAGAGAGGCTAAGGGTTAGCTGGAGAGGGCAATAAAATTCAAATTATAGCAGAGAACCAATTTTCTCTCTGAGTGTTAGCAGTTTTCCAAACTGGGGGCTCAGAGCTATTGTGATTGTACTTTTCATCTGATATATATTCATTAAAACCACAGAGGAAGGACCACTGAGTCCCCAGGGCCATTATGAATGGAGGAATAAAGCATTAATTAATCATTTCCTCAGTACAAATCATTGGGCTAAATGCTAAGGAGACAAATCGAATAATAAGACAGTTCCTGCTCTCAAGGAGCTCACATATAATGGTAAAAATAAAATACGAGATGTTTCACCTGCAATTCAAAAAAAAATAAGTCCATGATCCTTCAGGTGAAGCATTAAAACAGATAATAATTCTCTTATTTCATGCCATTTCCTGATAAAATGATGTCGAACCATTTGACAGACAAAAGACTTTAATGGCAAAAGCTTCCTTTTTGGGGGTCTTCAGCATTTGGGGTTGTAGCATCTTGAGGAGTAGTTGCCAGATTGCATCAGCCCACAGATTCCTTCCCAAAATGATGGCTGAGGAGACTAGGCTGGAAGTATTGATACCCTAAGGTTCTTGGGCTCAGGATCCTGGGAAGTTTCCATCCATATCTGAGGGGAGAGAGTGGTCAAGGTTGTCTTATTTGCCTTGCTTGTCAGGCTATGGCTGTTCAAATCTCTAGAGAGAAAGGGGTAGAGTGGACAACATAATGGCCAAAGAAAGGCTCCCACTCTTAACTACCAGCCAGAGAGGAGATACAAGTTCTAGGAAGGGTTCGAGTCTGCCTTATGTAGATGGAGGAGGGGACGGAAAGGACTCTGGATCCCATAGTGACATCCAACAGTGTTTTATCCACTTCTATCTATCTATCTATCTATCTATCTATCTATCTATCTATCTATCTATCTAT
>JAJPUD010001166.1:42070-63506 GCA_023553655.1 Myrmecobius fasciatus | reverse complement strand
TTGGAAATTAGGGAGTGACTCCCCTCATTTTAGGAATAAGATTGGAAGTTAGGGAGTGACCCCTCATTTTAGGAATAAGATTGGAAGCTGGAATGGATCTCAGAATAAGGGAGCGACTCCCCTCATTTTAGGATTAAGATTGAAAGCTGGAACAGACCTCAGAATTAGGGAGCAACTCCCCTCATTTTAGGAATAAGATTGGAAGCTAGAACAGACTTCAGAATTAGGGAGAGACTCCCTTCATTTTAGGAATAAGGAAATTGAGATCTAGTGAGGGCAGGGGGCTTGCACAAAGGATGATAGATTGTAGGATCATAGATTTAGAGCTTCTTAAACTGTGAGTTGTGACCCCATATGGGGTCTCATAACTGAACGTGGTGGTTGTGAAATTTCAATTTTTTATCAGTAAGTGTTTGATTTATATATATATATAAAACTGGCATCCTATAAATAGGACATATATATATAATACATATATATATATAACTGGCATCCTATAAATAGGATATATATAATATATATGTATATATATATCATATATATAACTGGCATCCTATAAATAGGATATATATAATATATATGTATATATTATATATATAACTGGCATCCTATAAATAGGATATATATATAATATACATATATATACATATATAAAACTGGCATCCTATAAAAATTTCTCAGGAAAAAGGGCTCACAAATGGAAAAATGTTTAAGAAGTCCTGATCTAGTCCAATTGCCTCATTTTATATTTGAGAAAACTGAGGACAAGGGAAATTAAATGACTTGGCTAGTAGGTGAGGCTGTATTTGAACCCAGGGCTTCCTGGCCTGGTGCTCTAACCATGTACCAAATAGCTGCCAACTACTATTTATATAAATGCTTCCTCCCTTCTATACTTATAGTAGAGGCATGTTGGACTGAGATATACCCTTGGTTTCAGAAGAGAAAGAAGTCCCTGGTTGCCAGGGAAATCAGAGAAGAGTTTCTGAAAGACCTGAGCCAAGGATGAAGGTTAGAATTTCAGCAATCAGGGTTCCAGGTGGGGGAGGGAAACTGGGCCCAGTCTCCATCAGAACCAGTAGCTAAGAGCACATGGATTCAAACAAATTTACAGCTGACTTCTATCAATTGTTTAAAAATTAGTACCATACTTACACCAATTATTCTTAAATTTGAAGGTGAAAATGCTCTATTTTCCTCCTTCTATAAGACAACTATAATCCAAATAGTTGTACCAAGGAAAGACAAAGCAAAGGAAGAGAATCATGGAGCAATATTATATAGTGATTCAGAAATTTTAAATAATGCTTTAGCAAAAATCTAGAAAAGTGAGAGGCTTTCAAGGACCTTAAATGCCAAATGAAGGCGTTTGGACTTTATTCCATAAGCAGTTATGAATTATTAAAGTCAATACGTCACAGTGGACAAATCACTGGTCACTGAGTCAAGAAAACCTAAGTTCAAATCTGACCCCAGATGTAGGCTAGCTCTGTGACACTGGCCTTTCTCTGCCTTGCTTTTACCCCACCCCAGAACAAATGATCAAAGCACATAATGTATGTATAATTTAATCAAATGATGTAATGTATGTAAATGAGATAACATACGCAAAAAATTTGGTAAGATAACAGATAAAGTACTTGGCAAAGTACTTAAGCACTTTATAAATATGGGTCATTCTTCATTTTACTCATTTAACCAGCAAGTTCCTAATAAGTGCCAGAAATTATATTTGTTCAAGAGAGGAAAAGGTCATGCTGAGACAGTTTCTGTTCTCAAGAAGCTTCCATAATTTCTGGAGAGACAACATATACATATATAGGTCATCCAAAAAAAAATACAAGGCAATTTTTAGGGGTTGGGAGGTTGGGCATCAGTAACTGAGGGAAGCAGGAGACGCTTCATGTAGTAGGTAGTGCTTGAGCTGACATTTCAGGTAAGCTAGGGATACTCAGAAGTGAGGGAGGACATTCTAGAAATGGGGAGTGGTTAGTTAAAGGGCATATCATTAGACTATAGAGTGTGTAAAGAGAAGCAATGTGTGAGAAATCTGAAAAGCTGGCTCTAAAACAGGTTGTGAGGAGCTGAAATGCCCAAAGGAGGAGTTTTATTCGATCCTAGAGGTAAAATGGAGATGCAGAAGTTTATAGATCAGGAAAGTGACTGGATTATATGATGTATTTCAGGAAAATAGCAGAACTTTGGCAGCTGCATAATGGAGAAGGCATTGAAGATACTATAGATTTGGAGATCAATTGGGAGACTCACAGAGTAGCCCAAGAGAGGAATGATAAGGGTTTGGACCAGCATGTTTGTGGTGTGAGTGTGGAAATGAGATTTGATGTGGAGACAGGATTGATATGAAGGGTTAGGTAGGTGGAAGAGTGTGGGCGACAAGGAGCAATAGTTTTTGAGAAGAGATGGCTAGATCCATTTGAGATATCTTTGTATACACACCTTGAATTCCAGCTACAATTTAGAACTCTCTGGTTCATAACATTAGAGCTAGAAGGGACCTTTTTTGTTGTTGCTGTTGTTTAGTTGTTGCAGTCATGTCCTACTTTCTGTGATCTCATTTGAGTTTTTCTTGGCAGAGGTACTAGAACTGTTAGCCATTTTCTTCCCCAACCATTTTATATGGAAGGAAATTGAGGCAAACTAATCCTTGCCCAGGATCACACAGCTAGTAAATGTTTGAGGCTGGATTTGAACTTATGAAGATGAGTCTTCCAGACCTGTCACTTTGTCCACTCCTCTACCTAACAGCTCCTGAGAGGTAATGTAGACCAGCACAAATTGCTATATATTTGAAATCAGAGAACCTGATTTAGGGTTTAGGTTTAAGTGACTTTTCCAGGATGTCAAAAAAAAATTCTAATCTACCTCTCTCTCTCTCTCTCTCTCTCTTTCTCTCTCTCTCTCTCTCTTTCTTTCTTGCTCTCTCATCTTCTTTCTCTTTCCCTCCCTTCTTCCCTCTTTCCTTCCCTGTCTTCTCATCACTTTCAGTTTTATTGATGTGTTTTTCACAATGACAATTATTTAGTGTATATTTTGTTGCTTCTTTGTCTGAAATAATCATTGCTACCCCAACTTCCTCATTTAAATATAATTTATTTTGCTCTAAGACCTTATTTTAATTCCATGCCATCTTTAAGTTTTCAATGGTTTTTTTTTTTTTTTGGTAAACAACATTTTGTTGTTGGATTTTTGCTTTCTGATACAGTGTTAATCTCTTCCATTTTATAGGCAAGTTCATACCATTTACATCCATAATTATGATAATTAATTGTTTCTTTCCATTCTCTATTCCCTTAAACTTATTTTTCTCTATTTTCTCTACTTTTTATTTCACATTGTTGTATATTTTTTCTTTCCTTTAATCTTTTCTTCAATATTCTTTTCTATTGGGATCGCTTTGGACCACTGAACTGCAGAGAAGAACCAAATCTTTCATAGTTAAATCATCGCACAATCTTGCTGTTACTGTGTACAATGTATTCCTAATTCTGCTTGTTTCATTCAGTATCAGCTTGTGTCAATTATCTGTCTTAATGATTTCTTTTCTCCCATTTCCCCTCACTGTATCTCTTCTCTTTCACTTTTTTCTTACAGCATTGTAGAAACTTAACCAAACTTTTAGTAAGTTTTCTGTCTCAAATGGCTATTTCTATGATTCCTTGTAATATGAAGATCTTAAAAGAACACTTTTAACATCTACCGTCTCCTTTAAAATGTAAATGGCTTATCCTTATTGAAAAAAATCTAGAATTTATCACCTATCACTTTAAAAGAGAGAAGAGCATGGAATGAGATATTCCAAAAAGCAAAAGACAAAGGTCTACAATCATAATTTACCCAGGCCTCTCTTGACTCCCGATCTAGCACTTTTCTCAATGGTATTCCTCCAAGTATGCACACACACATAAACACATACAACAACCAGATTATGACTACTCCACATCTTCCATAGCTATGTATTGATCCATTGATGTCAAGTTGCCTTATCTCTCTTTTGGGATAAATTGGCTTTTTCTAGTACTCTGAAGGTGGTCCTTTCTCTTGGATTTCTCTGCCCTCCTCGCTAATAAAGGTTGGGGGGAGAAATAAATATATTCATTCAGATGGGCAACCAGTCCTTGCTAACAAGAAGGAATTGGCACTTGTTCAATGTGCTCCACTGGTATCTTCTTGGAGCAATCTCTGGCTTGGCTCCCAAGGTCTCGGACCTCTGCATCATAACTGCTGCACATTAGTCTTAGGGCCCTTGCACTAGGGTCCTCCTGCTAGACCTCAGGCTCTACAGCTCAGCAATAAAGCAGGTTTTATCCAAGTCAAAGGAGGCTGTTTTAGAAAAAAGAGAAGGCTCAGGAGCATCAACATAGACCAGGCTCCCAGGCAGCAGAGCTGAGAGGGACCTCAGAGATCATCCAGAGATGTACATTTTACATATAGGGAAACTAAACCAGAGGCAAGAAGGAGATGCTCTTTTAAGATCCCATCTAGAAAATAAATTTGTTAGTTAAATAGATATGAATCAATATAGTCACATAGATAGGTCCAAAAGCAAGAGGCAGCATGATGCAGTGGAAATCCAGAAAGATCTGGGGTCAAACATTGCTTTTGACATATAATCTTACTATGCATCCATAGTAAGCATATCTCTCTGTCTCTGTCTTTCTCTGTCTCTCTCTCTGTCTCTGTCTCTGTTTGTCTTTCTTTGTCTCTGTCTCTGTCTGTCTTTGTCTCTGTCTCTCTCACACACACACACATTCTCTCTCTCTTTCTCTCTTTCTTTCTCTCTACTTCCCCCCACTTCCATACTAGCTATGTGAAGATGGACAAATCAAATTTTCTGGATTATAAGTTATAGATGAGCTGCTAACCTGTACTACCTAGAGGGAGTTTTCACATTAGGAATATCCCTAAACGATGAAATAACAGGTCCACATCAAAAGAAAAAAATAGATCTCTATGTACAAATATAAAGACATATGCAGAATTCTAGAGAAGCAGCAAGGGCAGAATCAGGAAGAAATGGATTCACTTTGGACTCGTACTGGTTGTGTGCCCCTGAGCAAGTCACTTCACATCTCACACGTCCCAGGCAACTCTCTAAAACTCAGAGCCATGGTGCAGGGGCTCCCCTGTGTTAGCAGCATGAAACCAGAGGGCTGCTCCCCTCGCTCTTCAAATAAAATCCATCAAATGTGTGTCGTCACACAGCCAGAAGGATACGGGTTTGAATGTACACACAACGAAGGCATCCATCTTCTCCCCTGCAAAATGAGAGTCTTCAAAGAGGTCCCAAGGGTTCCTTGTAGCTCTCAATCTGTGATCCTGGGAGATGGATAATTACACAGACACATGTGCACCCATACACACATATATACATATGTACATATATTATACATGCGTATGTGCGCGTGTATATATAGTGGGAAGATCATTGGACTATAAGAGACCTGGGTTCCAGTGATGTCAGTGTCTATTAGGGTCATCTTGGACAGCTCATCCTCTCTAAGCCTGTTTCCTCATCTATAAATGGGGACATTAGATCACCTCTGCAGTTCCATTCATACTCTCTGTCTATGATGCTACAATAATCTGAGCAGGTTGGAAGAGATGCTTTTTAATGTCTCTTTCATCTCTAAATCTGTTTTGAGAGGCTCAGGGAGACTTCCAGCCTGGGGCATCCTTACTCTAAATAGAGTATTCTGCAGTATAGCCCACTCTTCTTTCTCTCTCTCTCAATCTCTCTCTGTCTCTCTGTCTGTCTTTCTCTCCCTCTGTCTGTCTCTCTCTGTCTTTGTCTCTCTGTGTCTCTCTTTCTCTCTGTCTCTGTCTCTGTCTTCCCTCTGTGTGTCTGTCTCTCTGTCTCTGTCTCTGTCTGTCTGTCTCTGTCTCTATCTCTCTCTGTCTCTTTCTCTCTGTCTCTGCCTTTCTCTGTCTCTGCCTCTCTCTCTGTCTGTCTTTCTGTCCCTGTCTTTCTCTGTCTCTCTGTCTCTCTTATCTCACCCCCTCATTTTTACAGAGGAAAAAACTGAGGTCTGGGGCTGCCACAGGCTCACAGGATCATAGAGCTGGGGGACCTCAGATGACATCTAGTCCAATCCATTTATTTACATCAGAAGAACCTTGAGAAGATTTAAGTGATTTTACCCCAAGAGAAGAGCTGGGCTTTAAACCCAGGATCTCAGCCTCCAAATATACAAGATTTCTTTGGTTTTGATGTCTGCAGAAAAGGGGCTAAATCTGTAAATAACTCCTCATCATTGGGAATTAATAGGGATAACCCCCCCCCACACACACACACACACACAAAAACCTCTCTCTTCTGGGCCAGGACCAGCTCTCTCACTCACACAAATAGCAGCAGCAGCTCAGATTTCCACATTAACATGAGAATGAATGTTCTCACTGGAAGCCTGTAATTACGTTTTCCCCCTCCCCCTCCCCCTTCCCAGTATAATTAATTATGAATACCACTGGAGTAAGACACTGCTACATTCTTGGTTCTATTTCTGCCCTATTAAAAATGTATGAGTGTATGAAGTCATTTTCCCAGACAGTTGCTCCCATAAACGTAATTGGAGCCCAGTTAAAAAGGGGGGAAAACCACAGTGAGAGGTTGGCTTGATTTTTCCTTTTGTTCTACAGAGCAGGAGATGAGATGAAGATGCTTGGATATGTCAATAAAGTTCAATCCTGTTAAAAAAGAAAGAAAGGAGGGAGAAAAAGAAGGAAGGAAGGAAGGAAGGAAGGAAGGAAGGAAGGAAGGAAGGAAGGAAGGAAGGAAGGAAGGAAGGAAGGAAGGAAGGAAAGGGAAGGAAGGAAAGGAAGGAAGGAAGAAGGAAGGAAGAAGGGAGGGAGGGAGGGAGGAGGGAGGAAGGAAAGAAAGGAGGGAGGGAGGAAACAAAAGAAAAGAAGGGAGAAGGGAGGAAAGAAGGAGGAACCCTATAAACAGAAAAGGATAGTTTTCCGGGGATTGCTGATGTCCCTGACTTCCTTTGATGTCCCTGCCCGGCCTCATGTCCTTTGTAACCAGTTCCCAAGCCTGTGACTTGAGAGGGATAAAATTAACCTCGCCAAGCGCCTTTTCACCAAGAATCCGAGACATGGCCCCTGTGCCAGCCTCCAATGCTTGTCTGTTCTCATATTCACACGTGTCTTGGAAATGTCACATTTGTGACAGCAGGGAAACATATGCAGGACAAATGAAAGAAGCGGGGTCAGAAAAAGCCGTGTCAGCCACAGCAGGGCCCCTAAGAGGATGAGGGACCGGATTTAGGTCCTGCCTCAGACTCTGATTACCTGTGTGATCCTGAGCAAGTCATTTCACCTCACTTTTCTCATTTTCATGGGCCTGCAGCTCCCTAAATTATTGAAAGGCTCATGACAATGGATATAAAGTGCTTTGCCAACCTTCATGCACCATATAAATGTCAGGGACTACAAAATACTCCAAGGGCTCCCTATCAAATACAAAATGCTCTCTTTGGCATTCAGAGCCCTTCATGAACTAAACCCTCTCCCCTTTCTAGTCTCCTTACACTTTCCTTTCCAATATATACTCTTCAATCCAGTATACAACTGTCTCCTGGCTTTCCACCAAGGCTGTCCATCTCAGCTCACCTCCCTGGCTTCTTTAGGTCCCAGTTAAAATCCCACTTCTACAGGAGCTCTTCTTAATTCTAAAGCTTTCTCTCCTTTTATTATTATTTATAATTTCCTGCTTATTCTGGATATAGCTTACTTTATATATGTTTATTTGCATGTTGTCTCCCATTAGATTGGAAGCTCCTTGAGGGCAGAATTATGCCTCTTTTTATATTTCTAGCACTTAATAGAGTGTCTCCATTCTCTGGATGATTTAAGATTTCCACAGAGAATTCTAGGTATGGGAAGTCCTTACCCCAATCTATTGAAATGATCTGGTTAGTTAGCTCCATATAGGGGGCCATGCAGAAACATTTACACTAAATGCACTCTCTTTGAGCCTCAGCCCCAAGTGAGGTAGCTGATGGTCCAGTGGGTAGAGTGCTGGACTTGGAGTCATGAAAACCTGAATTCAAATCCAGCCTCAGACATTGCCCAGCCAGATGACTCTGAACGAGTCTTAAATATGATTGTCTCAGTTCCCTTGGCTATAAAGAAGGGATAATAATATCACCTAGCTGCAATCAAATGAGATGAGGATTAAATGAGATAATATTTTGTCTTGTTATAGTATTTTATTTTTCCAACTACATGCAAAGATAGTTTGCGAAACCTTGTGTTCCAAATGTTGCTCTCCCTCTCTCCCCATCCTCTGTCCCCAAGAGCAATCCAATCCAATCCACTATAGGTTAGACATGTGCAATTCTTCTAAACATATTCATCATGCTGTGCAAAAAAAAATCAGATCAGAAGGGGGGAAAAACATGAAGAAAAAAAACAAGCAAACAAATAACAAAACAAGAAAAGGTCGAAAATATACTTTGATCCACATTGAGTCTCCATAGTAGTCTGAGATAATACTTCTAAAGCACTTAGCACAGTGATGAGCATGCAGTAGGCACTTCATAAATGCTCTTCCTTTCCCTTCCCCTTTGTGTTGGGTGCTATAAGGATATAGAAATGAATCAGAAATGAGCCCTCTCTTTGGAAGGCAGCATGACACATTGTTCCAATCCTTTCTCTGCCACTGAGCACTTATGTGATCCTTTCTCCTGCTGGGCTCAAAGTCCTCCTCTAGAAAATGAAAATGTTGGACTAGATGGCTTCTAGAATCTCAGTCTGGGATCTTTTGCTCCCGTAATGGGCAGAAATTATCCGTGCACATAAATAATTTCAATACAGCTGAGAGGGTGATGGTGTCCAGTAGGAACCAACCACTGGGGCCTCTCAGATTGGGGAGAGATGGCATCCGGGCTGGCACAGGAAGGAGCAGGTGTTTCTTGTCAGCTCTGTGGGGGAAGGGAGGGGGCAATCAGACTAAGGCACCTGCCAGCCCTGCCCCCCAGAGTCCAAGAGTCGTGAGCTTTGAAATGCCTGCTTTACAGGTGTGTTTTGGAATAGAAGCTGTTTCCTTTGAAGTTGGAGCCAGCCAACTGGGCCAACCTGTTTCTTTTTTTTCGGTGGTTTGTCACTTCTGCAATCTCTGACCAGATCCAGGGTCTCTGCTCTGGGGGGATGGGAGAACGGAAGGGAACCTACCTGGGGAGGAGAGCAGATGTGTGCAGAGGGACAGAAGGGGAGATGCTATTTCCCTCCCATGTGCCTACAGAGAGCTGTATCCAAACATCAGGCTCTCCAGGCCCCTTTGCTTCCTCCCAAATGGATGTCGCTCTTGGAAGTAAAGCGTGGGACATAGGAGAGAGTCAGAAGACTTAAACCTGGGGGACTCTAAAGCTAGAGTTAGGAGAAACTCGGGTTCCAGCCCTGCTTCAGTCACTTACCAGCTGTGTGAACCTGTGAAGGTCACATCTGATCCACTACTGTTTTATAGGTAGGGGATCACCCTTATCTGTAAAATGGTAGTGGATCATAATAAAGTGAACTTCTGTTCCCTGGAAACTCAGAGACTTATATATGTGTGTGTGTGTGTGTGTGTGTGTGTGTGTGTGTGTGTGTGTGTGTGTGTGTGTATGCATATATATACATACACATATATGTGTGTGTATGTGCATATATATATATACCTTAACAGAGGATAATATCTATCGATATATACCTTTACAGAGGATTTCCTTCATGTCAAAACAGACTTCATCTATGATTTCAGAGCTAAATCCCACAGAGGGACTTAAGCATATAGAAACTGAGTGACACCATTTATTTATTAAGCACCAACTGAGTGACAAGCATTAGGCTAAACCCATCAGTAGAAATCAATGGATCATAGAATCATAGATGAGAGATGGAAAGGACTTTGGAGCTTGTGAATTCAACTTCCTAGTTTTATAGTTTTATAGGGGAGGATGAGTGTCTGAAGTAGAGGCTGAACTTGGGTCTTTCTGACTCTACTCTTGGCACATTGCCTTGGCACATAGTAGGTGCTTAGTAATGATTATTCATTGATTGATCATCTTAGTTATGGTGCCATGACTGTTCAGTTGTGTCCAACTCTTTACAACCTCGTGGACCATTGTGCACCAATGCTGTCCATGGGTTTTTCTTGCTAAAAATACTAGAGTGGGGGCAGCTAGGTGATGCAGTGGATAGAGCACCAGCCCTGAAGTCAGGAGGACCTGAGTTCAAATCTGGTCTCAGACACTTAACATTCCCTAGCCGTGTGACCCTGGGCAAGTCACTTAACCCCGATTGCCAAAGCAAAAAATAAAAATAAAAATACTAGAGTGGTTTTCCATTTCCTTCTCCAGTGGATGAAGGCAAACAGAGATTAAGTGACAAGGTCATACAGCTAGTAAATTCTGAAGCTGGATTTGAACTCAGGTCTTCCTGACTCCTAGCACTATATTTGCTGTGTGACTCCTAAAAAATTCTGTTGCCTGTCAAATAAATGTGGCCCAAATAGGGACTGAATCCATCAATGACTTTGACATTAGAAGCATGATACTCTAAACCAATTTTGCTAATTGGTCTGAGCTCCATTGATCTATGACACTGTGTTGATCTCTTGGTGAGTTACAATCAAATGAACTGAGCCTGAATTCCAACTCGGGCTCTATTTTTGAGATGTTGGGCAGCTAGGTAAATAGCAGGCTAGAATAGAATCAAGAAGACCTGAGTTCAAATCCAGATTTGGACACTTGCTAGATGTATAACTCAGGGCAAATTAGTAAAACCTCCATTTACTTCATTTTCCTCTGTAAAATGGGAATAATAACAGCACCTATCTTATATTGTTGGTTGTGAAAATCAAATGAGGTAATATTTATAAAGTAGGAAACACGGTGTCTGGCATGTAGTAGGGGCTATATAAATACTTATTCCCTTTCCTTCACCAAGATACTTCACCTTTTGGGACCCTCAGTTTCCTCCTCTATAAAATAAGAGGATTAGAGTAGATGATCTCCAAGATCCCTTTGAGGTTCAACTCTATGATCCTGAAACAATCCTTGCTCTCAAGAAGTTTACATAGCTATCAAGCGTCTGAGGTAGATTTTGAACTCAGGTCTTGAATTTTGAACTCAGGACTTGACTTCCAACATACCACTTTATCTAACAGCTAAGCTGAACCACAAACTCAAAGGTCTTTGTAAATATCAAGGGTCTGAAGAAGGTGGACAGGAGGTCCTGAAAGGCAGTGAAACTGGATTTTGCCTTCAAAGTCAGGGTGGAATTCCTGAATCATCTCAAACTCTTGATTCTTGGAAAAGAAAGGTCCCACTGGCTGTTCTGTGCCTTGAGAATGTTCTCTCTATCCATATGGGTCCATAGGCTGGGCTTTCAGGCAGCTGTCCACAAAGCTGCATGGGATTTGGGAGCCACAAAGCCCTCCCACCTCCTGCACCCCACTGGGTCTCCCTGGCAACCTTCTAAAGTAGAAGAGGTAGCTGGTGAGAAGCACCTGAAAGGAAGAGTTTAGTTCTGATTAGTTGGAAGGAGATAGTATGTGTCCAGAAGAGGATGACCAGGAGGGTGGAGAAACTTAAAACGTATTATACGATATTATTATTTATATAATAGTATAATTTTGTACATACTAATTAATTAATTAATTGCATTACATTAATATTTATAAATGTTAATATATTATTGTATATCACCCATAGCATGAGTTATACAAAAACTGTAATGTGCAGTTAAACCTTAATTCTAATTCCAATTAGCCATGCAGGAAGATTAGGGTGGATTGGCTGGGTGAATGAGTGTTCCATGGTTCATAGTGTCCAGAAAGGCTGGCAAACCTGTGGATTCAAAAGGTCCAAAGATCCTGCATCTAATGTGAGGGTGTTTATGGCATCATAAGAAGATGGCTGTTGGCGAGAAGAAGATGACCAACAGAAAGAAAAATGGCCCAAATGTGGCCATTTGATCATCCAAGTCAAGGTAAAAGTAAAATGACCAATCAATCAATTACCAAACATTTAAGTGCCAACTGTGTGCCAGGAACTGTGCTAAACCCTGGAGAAAAAAAGGTAAAATATAGTCCCTACCCTCAAGGAGTTTACAATCTAATGGGGAAAAAACAACATAAAAATATATATGCAAAGCAAATTATCAGCACAGGAAAAGCAGAAAATAATTAACAGAGGGAAAGCACTATAATTAAAAAGAGTTAGAGAAGGTTTCATTTAGAAGGTGGAATTTTAACCTCCCAGATCTGTGGAGGAGGAAGAAATGTGTGACCAAAGAAGAACTGGAGATCATTATTGATCACAAAATAGATAGTTTTGATTACATCAAGTTAAAAAAAATTATGTACAAACAAAACTAATGCAGACAAGATTAGGAGGGAAGCAATAAATTGGGAAAACATTTTTACATCCAAGGATTCTGATAAAGGCCTCATTTCTAAAATATGTAGAGAATTGACCCAAATTTTTAAGAATTCAAGCCATTTTCCAACTGGATATGAACAGACAATTTTCAGATAAAGAAATTGAAACCATCTCTAGTCATATGAAAAGGTGCTCTAAATCATTATTGATCAGAGAAATGCAAATTAAGACAACTCTGAGGTTCCACTACACACCTGTCAGATTGGCTAAAATGACAGGAAAAGAAAATGATGAATGTTGGAGGGAATGTGGTAAAACTAGGACACTGGTACATTGTTGGTGGAACTGTGAACGGATCCAACCATTCTGGAGAGCAATTTGGAGCTATGCTCAAAAAGCTATCAAACTGTGCACATACCCTTTGACCCAGCAGTGTTTCTATTGGGCTTATATCCCAAAGAGATCTTAGAGGTGGAAAAGGGACCCACATGTGCAAGAATGTTTGTGGCAGCCCTTTTTGTAGTGGCAAGAAACTAGAAACTGAATGGATGATCATCAGTTGGAGAGTGGCTGAGTAAATTATGGTATATGAATGTTATAGAATATTATTGTTCTATAAGAAATGACCAGCAGGACGATTTCAGAGAGGCCTGGAGAGACTTGCATGAACTGATGCTGAGTGAAATCAGCAGAACCAGGAGATCATTATACACAGCAACAACAAGACTATACGATGATCTATTCTGATGGACATGACTCTCTTCAACAATGAGATGTTTCAAACCAGTTCCAATGGTCTTGTGATGAAAACAGCCATTTACACCCAGAGAAAGGCCTGTGGGAACTGAATGGATCACAACATAGTATTTTCACTCTTTTTGTTGTTATTTGCTTGCATTTTATTTTCTTCATCATTTTCTTTTTCTGGTTTGATTTGATTTTTCTTGTACAGCAAGATAATTGTATAAATATGTATGTAAATATTGGATTTAACATATATTTCTGCCATGTTTAACATATACTTGCATCTAGGGGAGGTGGGAGAAATGTGGGGGTGGATGGAAATACAAGGTTTTCAAGGGCTAATGCTGCAGGATTATCTATGCATATGTTTTGAAAAATAAAAAGTTTTAATAAAGAAAAAAAGGTGGGATTTTAGTTTAAGGATTTACAGTCAGGGGAAAACTGTTTTATATTCCCATATTGTTTAAATATTATCTGCCTATCCAATTGTAACCATAGTTATAAGTTAAGTTACTGAATCTCATAAATTCTCTTTGTGGTTTTTTAATGTTTAACCGATTTTGTGTGTGTAGAAATGAATTACCCGTCCCATACTTGATTTATATTATATAATGAGTATCTTTTAATGCCTACTTTTTGGCAAAACCCCAGATTCCCGAGCCATAATCTAATTTATTTTCAGTTGAATTATCTCTGGGGTTAGGATATGATAGTAATTGAATAGATGTGAGAAAAAGGAGTCCCCTCTCACCTGGGGCAGGTTCCTCAGAACAGAAAGGACCAGTTCCAATTGTATGACTGGGGACAAAAGAAAGAAAAATGCTACCGTTACCAACCAGGTCTGTCCCTGGACCTTGAAAAGTCACCAGATCTAAACACTTGCACTAGGGGATCCTCAAGCCAAAGAACAGGATAGAGACACAAGTGGCCATGGATGTGGAAGGAGCTTCCCAGGATGCAGAGGCTAGTCTTTTCTCATCCCTCAGGGGCTTCCAGGTATCTCACCAGGAAAGAAGCCATCAGCAGAGAGTCCGGATGGTCAGATCTGCTGAAATAGCAGCCCAAAAAGGGACATCTTGCCAGTAGGCCCCTAAGTTAATTAAACAAGGCTGGAATCAGACCTCTGAAGCTCTCACATGGCTGGCCAAAGGTAGGCAGGTAGTATCTGGGTATCATTGGTATAGGCCCGGTTTTTTTAGCCTGGACCTAAGAGAGCTCCCAGAGGAGACAAACCCTTTGTCAAGTGTGAAGTAGTGGAGCAATCTCTCCCCTGGGATGCAGAAATAGCAGATGGATGTGATTCCAGAGCCACAATCAGCCATGTGACTGAAACAATTCATCTCCAGCTAGGGAGGGCCCCCCAGAATCCAAATCCAGGATCTCAGGCTTCAAAACCAAAGCCTCGGGTCCTTAAATGGACTGTACAACTCTACTGCCTACAGAGACTTGCAGGGACTCTCAAGAATTTTCCCGGCCAGGAGGTCCTCCAGCTCGCATGTGAGGGAGCCTTTCAGGCTCACACACTGAATTCCCAGGCCAGCTGCTCTCCTAAGAAATCACAAAGGGCTCCCTTGGGCTCTTTCCTCACGGCTGCTTCCTGTTTAGACAGCCAGGCTCCCCCATAATCAGATTGCTCAGCTCCTGCTCCTTTCTCTTTTCTCCAGAAAACATAGTTATTATAACACCTGTCAGGTAAACGTGCCAGTGAGCTCCAGAAAGCTGGGGGGGGGGGAGTCAAAGCTATTTGTGGGACAAAACAGGTTTATTTTCCTGCTCTTTCATTTGAAATCAGAGTAATTGCAGCAGCTTAATGTGACTCTGAATAAACAGGAGGCTCTTCCATGTGAAGTCTTTGGGGGCAAGTTAGTTGTGTTTTTTCCTGGACACAGTAGTAGGATGGGAACCTTATTTGCTGGTAATGTCACTGCCCTACTTATATACAGGATGAATGTTTGTTTGGAGATTTGAGGTCACAGGAAAAAACGATGGAGAGAAGGAAGAAGGAAGGAAGGAAGGAAGGAAGGAAGGAAGGAAGGAAGGAAGGAAGGAAGGAAGGAAGGAAGGAAGGAAGGAAGAAAGGAAGGGAGGGAGGAAGGAAGGGAGGAAGGAAGGAAGGGAGGAAGGAAGGAAGGAAGGAAGGAGGGAAGGAGGGGGGAGGGAGGGAGGGAGGGAGGTAAAGAGGGAGGATGTATCATTTGAACCAGGTGGTGGGTGAATTTGGCTTTTTAAAAATATTTTGTCAAATTTATTTTGTTTTAATCATAATCCTGTGCATTTCATTTAGTGTATTTAAGCCCCTAATGAAGAGCAGGGCTCTAAGCTTAACCAGACCATGGCCCAAAGGGTCCCCAACTTATTAGTGGAATCCATAAAGGTTCCCTATAATCAGAAGATTGGAGATAGAGGGCTAGAAGGGGCTTTAAAGTTTATTTAGTTCAATCCTTTCATTTTACCAACAAGCAAACTGAGGCAAACAGAGATTAAATAATGTGCCCAGGATCATACAACCCTAAGTATCTGAGAGAAGTCCTCCAAAACCAAATCCACCTCATTGCCCATGGCACGGTCCCATAGACTTCCCCAAAAAGGAAACCATGTCCTTTTCCCAGACATGGAGTTGAGTCGGTCCCCAGGGCGCGCAGATTGACATGGATCTATTTCCAGTGACCAAGGAATGAAACCCACCTCCATGTTTGCCTTCTCTCCCTCCATAAGTCCTTCAAGGCAGTCGTCTGGGGCTCTGGTTCACGGTCAGGCCATGCTGCCTTTGGGAAGGGAGGGGTGGGGAAGGGTGGGTCCCCCAGTGGATTCCCTGCTGGGACCAGGGCTAAAGTCTGATCATCTTTCCTTGGGGCCCCCAGCCCTTGCCCCTCCTCAGCTGCTGCCTTCTCAGCACCTGCTTCCCAGACAAGAAGGTTATTGTTCTGGGCCACCCCAGCTTAGGAGGTTTATCCCAGGTCAGCAAGTGATGGGGGAGTAAGTCTGACAACCTTGGGGTCTCAGAAACTGTCCAGCCCAGCCCCACCACCACTGAAGACCTCCAAGGAGGCAGAGCCCACCGCCTTCTGGGTACCACCCCCCCCCAGCACTGTTCTCTAAGTTCTGCTTTCTGGGCCAGATTTGATGATACCATCCGCTGGACTAAACACCTCTGGTCCCTTCACACCTGTATGAAGCTCCCGCACTGGCAGACATCCCACCTGGAGAACGTTCGAATTCAGGAACGAAAAATCGCATTCTGAACATCACTCTAATGAGACTCTTCAAATATCTTCCTAATTTGGAAGAAAATCCTTTCAGCTCTTGTACCCGACATCCCAGATGAGTTAATTTGTGAGAGAGAATCAGAATGGGGGAAGATGAAGAGCTTCCACACAGCCCATGACCAGACTCTGTTATACATTTCTCTGTGTCAGCCAGAAAGAAGGAAATCAGAAGCTTCCTCGTCACTTCCAAGATCAGTCCTTCCTCCCCCACACTACTCACTTTTAGCCTTCTTACCTTGCCCCAAAAAGGAGAGAGTGATGTGAGCCTCTGTTTCTTCATCGGTAAAAAGTAACAGCCATCTGTGGTTCCTGTGTCACAGGGTTGTTGTGAAACTCAACTGGAGGGACAATGCTTTACAAACTCGAAAGCAGCACTTGGGGTTCAAGGACCCTTTCCTCTAAGAAATCTATGGATAGATTTAAGAGAGCTTGTGAATTTGGAGGAGAAAAAGGAAGGAAGGAAAACAGGGAGGAAGACAGGGAAGAAGGAAGGAAAGGAGGGAGGAAAGAAGGAAGGAAGGAGGGAAGGGAGGAAGGGAGGGAGGGAGGGAAAAAAGGAGAGAGGGAGGGAGGGGGGAGGGAAGGAGGAAAGATGTGCCTTTTGAACCAGCCATTCTTATTTCCACTGACCTCTAGCTAAAATTTAATATTTCCATTGATTATGAGTGTAGGGAGAAAAGTAGTTGAAATAAACATTTATTAAGCACCTACTGTGTGTTAGACACTGTTCAAGAAGAGGCAAAAGGAAGTCTTTTTCCTCAAGGTGCTCAGTGAGGGAGATGGCAAGCAAACAAATGTGTACAGAAGTCTTTATACAAGATAAATAGGAAATAATTAAAAGAGGAAAGACTCTAGAATTAAGAGAGTTAGAATAAACCACAGTAGTATTGGGTTTCACTAGATAACAGGACTCCAAGAAGCAAAAAAAAAAGTGAAGAAGCCCTGCTATGGGAGATAGGGACTGAAGCTGTGATTTCCTGGGTCTAAGGAACCCCCAGATAAGGAAGCTTCTGTTAGCGGAGGTCAGGCACTATCTCTGAAGCTCAGAGTGTACTGAGAGGTCTTGACGTGCCCTGAGAGACTATGACTTGTCTAAAATCACACAGAAGAATTTGAACTCAGGAATTCTTCTGACTCCAAGGCCAGGTCGCCGTCCACTCTGCCACATTGTCTAAGATCACACTGCCCCTCCAAAGCTCAGTGTGTACATTGTGATAACTATTATTTGAGAGGCAACTCCTTCACTGTATAGGTGAGAATATTGAAAGAAATGCACATATGTGATGGGCCCAACAAGTCACCAAGCAAGATTCTGTATGGGAAGACCCATTGTTCTTTGGTTAATAATAATACAAAATGCTTAGTCGATCAATCAACAAGTATTTATTAAGCACCTACTATGTGCCAAGCAGGGGCAGCTGGATGACACAACCAGGCCTTGAGTCAAGGAGACCTGAATTCAAATTGGATCTCACATGGTTAATAATGTGTGATTCTGGGCAAGTTTGCCTAAGTTTCTTCATCTGTCAAATGAGCTGGAGAAGGAAGTGGCAAACTAGTGTCTCTGTCAAAAGAACATCAAAATGTGGAATTATGGACTGATCTAACCATTATGGAGAGCAATTTGGAACTATCAAACTGCATACCCTTTGACCCAGCAGTATTTCTATTGGGCTTATATCCCAAAGAGATCTTAAAGGAAGAAAAGGGACCCACATGTGCAAGAATGTTTGGAGCACAACATAACATTTTCATGCTCTCTATCAATGTTTGCTTGCATTATGTTTCCCTTCTCAGATTTTTTTTCTTGTAGATAATGATTTTTCTTGCACAGCAAGATAACTATAAAAAATATGTATATACATATTCGATTTGTCAAGTATTTTAACATAATTAACATGTAGTGCACTTCCTGCCATCCTGTGGAAGGGTGGGGACTAGGGGGGAGAAATTTGTAACGGAAAGCTTTGTAAGGATCAATGTTGAAGAATTACCCATACATATGTTTTGCAAATGAAAAGCTTTAATAAAAAATACAAAGATAATGATTAAAAAAATGTTTGTGGCAGCCCTTTTTGTAGTGGCAAGGAACTGGAAACTGAATGGATGCCCATCAATTGGAGAATGATTGTGGTATATGAATGTCATGGGATATTATTGTTCTGTAAGAAACAACCAGCAGAATGATTTCAGAGAGGCCTGGAGGGACATGAACTGATGCTAAATGAAGTGAGCAGAACCAGGAGATCATTATACACAGAAACAACAAGACTATACAATGATCAATTCTGATGGATGTGGCTCTTCTCAACAATGAGGTGATTCAGGCCAGTTCCAATGATCTTGTGATGGAGAGAGCCATCTACACCCAGAGAGAGGTCTGTGGGGACTGAGTCTGGATCACAATATAAAATTCTCACTTCTTTTGTTGTTGTTTGCTTGCATTTTATTATCTTTCTCATTTCTTTTCCCTTTTTGATCTGATTTTTCTTTTGCAGCAAGATAATTGTATAAATATGCATATATTGGATTTCCATAAAGTACTCTGCTAAATACTGGGAGTAAAAATCAAAAAACAAGAGTCTCCACCCTCAAGAAATCCCATTCAACTAGATGCAGGAAGATGGATAATATGAATATACATTGGAATGCACAATGTAGAGAGAGAGCAGGGGAAAGTAATCTTGGAAGGAAAAGTTTTAGGAGCTAGGGGACCCACAGAGAGACTGTAAATGGATACATATATAATAATAGATTTAGAGATCATATAGCATAACCCCCTACCATCTTAGAAATGATGGAGTGGGGCCCCAGGAGATAAAACAATTTGCCTAAGGTGTCACACAGTTAATACGTAACGCCCCAGCAACAACAGCTGATCTCAGAGTCAGAAAGCCCTGGCTCCAGATGTCCCCTGGGACACATACGAACACTGGACAATGACCCAGGTGATTCTAAAACTAGAATTACGAATTCATTCACAACTATTCATGATTATGTTCAGCTCTTTTCTTTTTCTTTTTTTTTCTTCCCCACATGGATGAAATCACAGGTCCAGACCAAAAACGATTTGTCAGATGAGCCGGACCAAACATCCCTTGATCAATAATCCTACCTAGAAGGATGCTGTCAAGGGTTGATGTAATAAGATATGAGCTGTTTGTCCCAGGAAAGAGGAAGTAATTTGGCTTCAAAACTGGGGTTGTATGAACTGGGCCAGACTGGGGCTTCTAGACATTGTTCCTGATCACCCAACCAAGCCTTAAAAAAAAAAAAAACAGCCTCCTGGCCCTTAGAGGAACACGCCAGTCTGTTGTAAACTGGCCCTGAGCTTCCTTCAAGACTCAGCTCAGATGCCACTTCCCAGAGGCCTTTCTTCTGCCTCCCCAGTTGCTAAAGCCTTCTGTTCTAAGGTTACCTTTCATCTGCTGTACCTTTTCACTCTGTGTGTGTGTGAATACACAAACCCTCCACTTCATTGTGGATACATGCATGTTTTTGTATATCTGTGTAAGGCTCTGATTGAGTATAAATATAATGTCTCCCCACTGGGAGGAAAATTCCGTGAGGGCAGAAACTGATTTAGCTTTTCTTCTTATGTCCGTGACTTTGCACAGTTCTTGGCAACGAATAAAGGCTTAATAAAAAAGCTTGTTGATTGATTCATAAAGGGAGTGTGCTGTTGAAGCCCCTCTTTGTGTAGTCACTGAAGGAGCTGAATACAGGCTCCTGGTAAAGTCTAGAACAATTGCTCTCCGGTTCATTTTGATCCTTCCCTTCTTTATGTAGCAAGCGCTCACTCAGAGAGCAACAAAAATCAGCTTAGCTTTATCTGGAGACAAAATCCTTATAAAAGTAAGTACTGCAAGGGAAGAAGGTTTAAACAGAAAAGGAAACTCCCAAGAGCGGAGATGTCAGTCAGCCAGGAGGCGAGGAAGCCGGGGAGAGCGATCGAGGAGGGGAGAACATCATCATGTCTTGCATTAAGGCAGATGGATACATCCAGGCAAACAGCAAATTGTGTGCAGGCAGAGCACTCTTTAAGTGGGTCACTGAGCCAGGCAAGACTTCAACTACTCATGATTATATTCAGCTTTTTTTCTTTCTCTTTTTCTTTCTTTTTTTTCTTTTTCTTTTTCTTTTTTTACTATCTGCTTACCATTGGAGTGGATCTGCCCTGCCCCCCTCTTCTTTCAGCTGGGGGACAAAACTCCTGGGTTTCCAGTGTTCCGGGAGACTTTCAATCAGCAGGGAAGACTGCTGTTCAGTCCCCTTATTGATTAGGAACCATGCTAAGAAAAAAAAAAACATCAAATAGAACTGGTTTAATTCCAGCTCTGCTGCTTATTTCCTTCGTGGCCTAGAAGCTGCAGCATTTGCAGTGGACACACCTGGTAAAAACCATCTAGACAGATGGACTAAACCAGGCTGAGGGTAACCCAGCAGCTCTCAAAACCGTTGTTGAGTTAGGGGAGGGCCTATCCCAAGCAGAAGAGTTTCCCATTTAGAATGGAGGATTGAGAACAATTTGTTCCAGAGGCCAGCTGAACCAGGCACTCTGGAGCTCTTGGAGCTTGGTCGGACAGCAAAGATACCAAGGTTATCCACTGCATCCTGGGCCATCAGCAGTCATATTGACTTTTTCCCCCTTTTTTTGTCAGTGACTCTGGAAGAGAGAATGAGGCTCTACCTCTCACAAATCCAACTCATAAACAAGTCAGGACATCATCATTGGCCCGCTTTTAAAACAAAAGACAAATATCCACCTTCGTGACCATGGGCAAATAATTTCACCTCTCTGGACCTCAGTTTTCTCTTCTGTAGAGTAAGATTATTAGACTAAATAGCCTCAAAGTTCCTTCCAACTATAGGCACCATAGGATGTACCCTAAAGAGAACCAAGAGAGATAAGGCACAAATAGCCTTAATGCCTTCTCAGTAGAAGAGAGAGAAAGAAGGAAGGAAGGGAGGGAGAAAAGAAAGAAAGAAAGAAAGAAAGAAAGAAAGAAAGAAAGAAAGAAAGAAAGAAAGAAAGAAAGA
>JAJPUD010001166.1:7096-40291 GCA_023553655.1 Myrmecobius fasciatus | reverse complement strand
AAAAGGAAGGAAGGAAGGAAGGAAGGAAGGAAGGAAGGAAGGAAGGAGGGAAGAAGGAAGGAGGGAAGAAGGGAAGGAGGGAAGAAGGGAAGGAAGGAAGGAGGGAAGGAAGGAAGGAGGGAAGGAAGGAAGGAGGGAAGGAAAGAAGGAAAAAAGGAAGGAAGAAAGGAAGGAAGGAAAGAGAGGGAAAGAAGGAAAGAAAGAAAGAGAGGGAGAGAAATAAAGAAAGAGAGAGAAGGAAGGAAGGAAGAAGGGACGAAAGAAGTAAGGAAGGAAGGAATGAAAGAAGGAAGGAAGGAAGAAAGAAAGAAAGAAAGAAAGAGAAAGAAGGAAAGAGAAAGAGAGGGAAAGAAAGAAAGAGAGGGAGAGAAGGAAAGAAAGAGAGAAGGAAGGAAGGAAGGAGGGAGGGAGGAAAGAAGGAAGGAAAGAAGGAAGGAAGGAAGGAAGGAAGAAAGGAAGGAAGGAAGGAAGGAAGAGGATACCCAAAGTCATTATTGTTGTTTAGTTATTCAGTCTTGTCCAACTCTTTGTGACCCCATAGGTCCTTCTCTCCTCCACTATCTCCCTGTCCAGGCTCATGTTCATTGTTTCCACAATACTATCTATCCATCTCCTCCTCTACCATCCCCTTCTCCTTTTGTCTTCAATCTTTCCCAATATCAGGGTCTTTTCCAATGAGTCCTGTCTTCTCATTATGTGGCCAAAGTATTTAAGTTTCAGCTCTAGTATTTGACCTTCTAATGAATAGTCTGAACTAATTTCTTCAAGTGTTGACTGATTTAGGAATCTCCAAAGTCTTTTCCAGCATCACAATTCAAAAGCTTCGATTTTGTTTGACTTTCCTTAACATCCGCTTCTCACAGCCATACAGAGCTACAAGAAAAATCATGCTTTAACTATATAGACCTTTGTCATCAAGGTGATGTCTCTGCCTTTTAGTATGCTGTCCAGATTTTCCATAGTTCTCCTTCCAAGGAGCAAGCGTTTTTTAATTTCATGGCTGTAGTCACTGTTGATAATGATCTGTGAGTCCAAGAATATAAAATCTGACACTGCTCTATTTCTTCTCCCTCTATTTTCCAGGTAGTGATGGGACCAGTTGCCAAGATCTTAGTTTTTTATGGTAAGCTTCAAGCCACCTTTTTCACTCTCTTCTTTCATCCTCATCAAGAGGGGAAGTCGAGATTGGAAGTGGAAAGACATAGTTTGACTTGCTTGCTGACTTAGGGAGGGAATTGGTGAAGGAGGGCGAAAGAAAGAAATTTGGAACTCTGGCTCTTGCAGGAATGGATGTTGAAGAGTATCTTTGCATGTGATTGGAGAAATGAAACACTATTGAAAACCCCCCAAAAATGGAGGGACAAAAAATAATAAAAATGGGAAAAAATCTGCAAAGGTTTTTAAATAGCCTGTTTTAATTCTCTAAGAGAGTAGAGTCACTCTACTTTGTCATAGTCCAATTTATGCTAATTGAAGGGGTAGAAACAGAACAAAAGAAATCAAAGAAGCAAAAGAAGTATTGGCTTTCTTTGGACAGCATTGCCCTATCACGAGGGGAAGGAAGGCATCCTATTTGTCATCCTATTCTGAAAGTAGGCCAACTGGGGAAAAACAGTGGGATCAGGCAAAGTATATGGGTGGGTCATGCAAGACAGATGTGATACAATTGGGAGGGCACCCAGGGAATGAATCACAAGATGACCGAAGAAGGAGAATATGTTTAAAATCTAGAAAAAATGCTTGGATCCTATTTATACAAAAAGGAAGGAAGGAAGGAAGGAAGGAAGGAAGGAAGGAAGGAAGGAAGGAAGGAAGGAAGGAAGGAAGGAAGGAAGGAAGGAAGGGATGGAGGGAGGGAGGGAGAGAGGGAGGACAGAAGGAAGGAAGGGAGAAAGGGAGGGAGGGAAAAAGATAGATATGGAGGGAAGGAGGAAGGAAGGAAGGAAGGAGAGAGGAAGGGATGGAGGAGGGAGGGAGGAAGGAAGTAGGAAGGAAGGAAAGAAGAAAGGAAGGAAAAAAAGAAAGAAGGGAAAAAGAAAGAAAAGAAACAAGAGAAAGAAAGAGAGAAAAAGAAAGAAAGAAAGGTTACCTGGAGAATATCAATCTCTATACCTACTTTCCCATCTATATAAAATTTTTATGAAAATCATAGGTTGGGTGTGTCAAGCTATTACACATAACAAAGAAGGAACTTCAAAGAAAAACTGATATAAAAGATGACATCAGAGAAATATATAATCAAAAGAGGACTTGACTGGAGCAGGTGGTGAGGGCTGGAGCTGACCAGTGGACAGGTGTGCTCTATGGATCTTCTTGCCATCTCAGAAGAAAGCCGGCAAAGCTTCTGGCACATTGGACAGACATGGACAAGGGTCACCCAGGGTGTGTGGATGAGCTGCAACCTGTTTCACTGGAGATGTCTCCAAATTGATAAGATCAAAGATCCTTTTGGAGTGTTTAAGAACCTACCTGAATCCCTGTGGAGCGATGAGATAAGAAGCAATAGGAAGCTCTAGATCTGGAATCACACCCTGTTTGTGTTACTTATTGCTTATATAACTGTGGGCAAACCACTTCCCTTCCACAGCCCTCAGTTTCCTCATCTGCCAAATGAGGGAGTCAGACTAGATTAGATTATCTCCAAGGTCCCTTTCAGTTCTAAGTCTACAATCTCATGTAAATGAGCTCAAAGATCTAAAAGGCTGAGATGTAATAATGTTGATATTTTCATTGAAAAGGGCTGTACAGGGGCAGCTAGGTGGCGCAGTGGATAGAGCACCAGCCCTGAAGTCAGGAGGACCTGAGTTCAAATCTGATCTCAGACACTTAACATACCCTAGTTATGTCACCCTGGGCAAGTCACTTAACCTCAATTGCCACAGCAAAAAAAAAAAAAAAAAAAAAAAAAAAAAAAAAAAAAAAAAAAAAAAGGGCTGTACACACATTATTTCATTCTCATTTTACAGATAAAATAAGAAAAAAGTGCTTTGCCCAGTCACGTGATCAGTCAGGATTTGAATCCAGATCTACTACACAAAAGGCCTCCCTCCCCTAGTGGGCATTTTTTAGTGGTGGACTTTTTTTCTTTCCATCTCCTGGTGCCTCACTTTTCAAGAAGGAGGCCTGAGATAAATTGCTTTAAGGGTCCACAGGCCCTCAAAGCTACTTTGTATGGAGAAATAGAAATGCTTAATGGAGAAATCAATTAAGCACCTACTATGTGCCAAATACCGTGCTAACCTTCATAACTTGTCCCCATTCCAATCTTTTTACACCTTACACCTTTCTATCCCCTCTATTAACTATATTCCTATGACTCTAGCTTCCTGGGTGTTTTTTGTTTGTTTTGCTGAGGGAATTAGAGTTAAGTGACTTGCCCAGAGTCACACAGCTAGGAAGTGTTAAGTGTCTGAGGTCAGATTTGAACTCAGGTCCTCCTGACTTCAGGGCTGGTGCTTTATCCACTGTGTCACCTAGCTGCCCAGTGGATGTTTTTCAAAACAAGCCATTCCACCTCCCCTGTCTCCCTTGCCCAGAATGCTCTCACTCCTCATCTCCCTGGCTTCCCTCAAGTCCCAGCTAAAATCTCACCTTCTACAGGAAGCCCTTCCCTCCCCCCCTTACTTCTAGCACCTTTCCTCTGCTGATTGTTTTCAATTTATCCCAGTTTGCTCAATGGCCATTTGTCAGTTGCTTTGGAATGGGACCTGTTGGACAATGGCTACCGAGGCCTCTTCCAAACCTTCAAATTCTGTTTCTTTGAAGAAGTGGAAGACCATGGAGACGGCATCGAATGGCGGGCTTGGCCGGTCCTTTGGCTATTCTGCTCTTTTCCTCTTAAAATTCTTTGTTACAAGGGATGGCTCTCTGTGTACAGAAGAGGGAAGGGCCAGTCCGAGAAATGAGGGAGAGAGCAACCAAAGCCATCAATGCAGTTTTAAAGCCTGTGGCTCTGAGTCTTCCTGGTGCTTTCTAAGGTTACATATGTTCTGCTTGGTCCCAGAGGACAGAGACAAATAGGAGAACTAGGGGGAAGTTATAAAAAAAAAGCTACAGGGCACAAGGCATGAAGTCAGGAAGGTCTGGATTCAAATCTGGTCTCAGCCACTTACTAGCTGTGAGACCCTGGGTAAGTCCCCTACCTCATTTTTGTCAACCATAAAATAGGTATAAAAATGTAATAAATATACCTACTTTTCAGTGAGGATCAAATGAGATAATATTCATAAAGTACTTAGCACAATGCCTGGCACATAGCAGGTACTATATAAATACTAAATAGTAGTAGTCTTAGTGGTAGTAGTGGTAGTAGTAGTAATAGCAGTAATAGTACTGGTGTGGTGGTAGTAGTAGTAGTAGTAGTAGTAGTAGTAGTAGTAGTAGTAGTAGTAGTTGTTGTTGTTGTAGTAGTAGTAGTAGTTGTAGTAGTAAGTAGTAGTAGTAGTAGTAGTAGTAGTAGTAGTAGTAGTAGTAGTAGTAGTCATAGGGGTGGTGGTAGTAGTAGTGGTGATGATAGTGGTAGTAGTGGTAGTGGTAGTAGTAGTAGAGTATTTAGCACAGTGCCTGGCACATAGAAGGCACTACATTAAAGCTAACTATTATCATCACAAATAGGTAAGTACTTAGCACAGTACCTGGTACATAGTAGGTACTATATAAATGTAGCTATCATTATTATTATTAGTTTAATACTTAGCACAGTGACACACAGTAGATGCTATATAAATGCTAGTAGTACTAGTATTTAGCACAATGCCTGGCACATAGTAGGCACTATATAAATGATAGCTATTATTACCACAAATAGGCAAGTACTTAGCACAGTTCCTGACACACAGATATATAAATGGTAGCCATTATTATTTTTAAGAGTTAATATTTGGCACAATACCTGGCACATAGTAGGCACTATATAAATGATAGCTATTATTATCATTATTAGTTCAGTACTTAGCACAGTGAGTGGCATACAGTAGATGCTATATAAATGCTAGTACTACTAGTGATAGAGTAGTTAGCAAAGTGCCTGGCACATAGTAGGTGCTATATCAATGATATTATTATTATCAATATTAGTAAAGTATTCATCACATTGTTTGGCATATGGTAGGTTCTATATAAAAGCTAGTTTTTATCCATATTATTAGTTAATTATAATGCCTGGCACATAGTAGGTACTTAATAAATTCTTGTTTCTTTCCTTTAAAAGAGGCAGATCTAGTCTAAAAGTCAGGAACACTTTCCTAACAAGTAGAGCTATTCCAAAATGAATTAAGCAGCTGGGGAAGTTAGGGGATTTTTCCCCTCCACACACTGGTGGTCTTCCAGTAGAGACGGGATGGCCACTTCCTGGGGTCGTGGTGAGGGGATTCTTGTTCACGTCTGGGATGGCCACAAGGTCCTTTTCAGCTCTGTCGTGTGAGGTTCCTCCAGGCTGCCCGAGGACTAGCAATCCTTCTTCATAAGACAATGTCTGCGCTCTGGTTTCTGGCCATAGTTAATCACCGACTTCTGAGATTTAATGGAAACCAGACATGGTCTCATTGATGTCTCATTACAATCTGGGCCATCCATTGTGAGGAAGCTCTTTAACAGTGACAACTTAGAGCTGGAGCCAGGACAACAGGGACAGGCTCCACGGTTCTCTGGGAACCACCATTCCCAGGATCCAACCATTTTGGGAACCATAGTTCTAGCCAGATAGAGTGCTGTGGTTATACTTAGCCTGGGAATCCTAGTACCCAAGACATAGGAGAATGGACTTGGAATCAGTAAGACCTGAGTTCAACTCTCATCTCAGATATTTACTGTGTCACCTTTGAACAAGTCACTTAACTTCTGAACCTCAGTTTCCTCATCTGTGGAATGGGTATAATAAAAGCCACTCTCACAGGATTATTATTAGGAACCATTGAAAAAATATTTGCAAAGTGCTTTGCAAATAATAAAATAATATAAAAATTTCAACTATTTATGGGATTACAGAATGATAGATCTTGAACTAGAAGGGACCTGAGAGATCTTCTAATCTAACCCCCTCATTTAACAGATGAGGAAACTGAGACGTAAAGAAGCTAAGAGATTTTTCCCAAAGTAGTAAGGAGCTGAAGTGAAATTTGAATTCAGGTCCTTTGACCCCAAATCCAGCACCTTTTCCCATTAAGCCTCAGTCTGTCTCACTCCAAATCCAGATTTCTATACACTCCACTATGGTACTTCTCTGTGGGAGAAAGATAAGCCTTTCTGTATCTTGTTTTTATATCATTGTTTGAGTGTGCCTCCCATACTAGATGGTGAGCTACTTCAGGACTCTTGGGCCTTTCTTGTTATCATACCTAGATTTAGTATGGTATCTGGTATACAGTTGGTGCTTAATAAATGCTTATTGATTGGATTTAGCTTGACTTGACCCGGACATAGAACAAGTCTGACATATCCCACCAAACTAGAAAACCTTCAAGAATGGACCCAGCAAACAGCAATGGCTGAACTAAGCACAGGGAGATACTCGCTCGCCATTCACAAAAACATGGCGGGATGGCTGGTCTGCCCACATCCATGGAGTCCTGGGTCTTTCTGAGTACTTAGAAAAGCTTGAATTCCTCAGGGATTCCTAATTATGACCAAAAGAAGGGGATGGGAAGCTGAGGCAAAAACCATGAACTTTCTTTGCTAGTAAGGATGTCACCTCATCCTTTGCTTTGGGGAAGAAGGTGAGGGAGAGAGTGGGATGTGGATGAAGCCGTGATTCGTCCCTGTGGATGAGAACACCATGTACCTCTGGGTCAAGCCCAAGATCCCTGCTTCCAAAAGGTTAGAGTCACCTTGGATCTATGGATCTGAGCTGATAAGCTAAACCAGATGGGAGAGCGGAGCAGAGCAGTCTCGGTGGGGATCAGAAATGAGTATTTCCTGCCTGTGGCCTCCAGATATCCCAGCAGGGTCGTAGCAGCTGCTCCAGCCTCCAAGGGACTCCTACAGACCCCGGCGATGCTTCTGGGGAGGCTGCAGCTGCCTCCGATTTCATGCCCTTCCAGGGGGATCCAAAGGCTCTTGTGTTTTGGCCTGGGCTCAGTGCTGGACTAACAATGCAGGGGACAGTCGGCTCCATGGCATCCGTCCCATGCTGCAGCTTGCTGCATCTTAGACAGCTCAGAGGATGAGATGGCACTTTTCCCTTTGGCCTGGACCACGGACGTCCACAGAGGACTCCTCTTTTCTGCCTTCCTCCATAAGAGAGCTGCACCCAGCTCAGCAGGCATTAGTCCTTCTCATGGGCACCCCAGGGGCAGATGTGGGCAGCCCACGGTCCCTGCTGACCTTCTCTTGGTGAGGGTACCCATTCGGCTTTTCCTTCTAGGTAGCTATTGGCAGAGGAGACCGTGGCTGTGGCCTGGGTGAGGAGGGGGCAGAAATTGATGCTATTCCTCCATCTCACAGGAAGGCAATCAACCAACCAACAAGCACATATTAAGCACCTACTATATACCAGTGCTAAGCACTGGGAATATAAAAAAAGATTAAAGACAAATCAGATCAACATTTATTAAGCATCCACTATATGCCAGGCACTACACTAAGCACTGGGAATATAAAGAAAGATTAAAGACAAGTCAAGTCAACCAACATTTATTAAGCACCTACTATATTCAGGTGCTACACTAAGCATTGGGAATATAAAGAAATATTAAAAACAAGTAGTCAATAAACATTTATTGAGCACCTACCATGTGTCAGGCACTACACTAAGTCCTAGAAACATAAAGAAAGATTATAAAGAAGTCAAGTCAAGAAATCAACATTTATTAAGTACCTACTATGAGCCAGGCACTACACTAAGTATTGGTGATATAAAGAAAGGTTAAAGACAAATCAGGTCAATCAATCTACATTTATTAAGCACCTACTATGTGCCAGGATTGTGCTAAACTCTAAGAATACAAAAAGAGGCAAATGGCAGTCTCTGTCCTCAAGGGATTAATCTAATGGAAAAGGCAGCATGCAAACAAAATATATAGAAATCAAACTACATACAGGTTAAGTAGGAAATAATCAACAGAGAGAAAGCATTAAGATTAAGAGTAGTTAGGGAAGATTTCCAATGAAAGTTTTCATTTAAAGCCTACAATGTACTAGGCCCTGTACAAAAGACCAGCCCTGCCCTTAATGATTTTATAATCTAATTACCATCTGGAATAGTCCCACACATTCCATAGTTTTCTGTGTTCTGGCAGTATTACCTAGTGGGTAGGTCTTCAAGCAAGAACTGGATGACCATATTTTAGGTATGTTATAGAGGGGATTCTCATTCAAGAAGGGGTTGGGCCTGGTGTTCTCTCCAGTCCTGGGTCCATAATTTGAACCCAGGGATTGGCAGAAAACAAAGGTCTAAATTGGCTGGCTTGAACTTTGACACCCCGGCTAATGCTGTTTAAAGATCCATTTAAATAATACTCCTAGCAATAACAATAATGCCCATCATTTACATAGTCCCTTAAGGTTGTAAAGCTTTTAACAAATATTCTCTCCTGTGATTCTTACACCAACCCTGGGAGGTAAAGACAATTATTGTCCTCATTTAACAGATGAGGAAACTGAGGCAGGCAGAGGTAAAGTGACTTGCCCAGGATCACACAACTAGCAATTATCTTACAGGAGTTTCCATAAAGGCTTCAGGCCAAAAGAAAGGTTATAGTAAACTGGCTTTGACCAGCCCAGAAAATAATCACAAAAAGTTAAGAGAAGTTGAGTGAGATATCTGGAATGGTGAAAGATTGCCTGAAGATCATACGCCCAATATGAGCGTCAGGTGAGATTTGAACACAGGTCTTCCTGTCCTGCTCTCTGTCTACTAGACCAGTGTCGTCAAGCTCAAATAGAAATGGATCCCTGCAGGCCACATATTGACTTAGAAAACCACAAATTAATTTTGGTCAGAAAACCAAAATGTTATATTCCATTTTAATTTATTTCGTTAAACATTTCCCAGTTATATTTTAATCTGGTTGGGCTTTACTCTGAAATTTTGCCCACAAGTTTGATGCATCTATGCCAAGCCATGCTCCCTCTCTAAGGGGCAGATTAACCAAATGTGAAGCTAACTATAAAGCTTTGGAGATCTCTTTTGTAAGAGGTGAATACATCTTTCCCTCATTGGATTATAAGAAAGACTTGGCCAATGGCTGGGCAAAAGTGTGGCCACACCAATGGTGTGATGGGCAAAGACCCTTTTCTTCCCCCCCAAAAAATATAGAATAAATAGTTTTATTCCCACTTAGAAAAGGGAAGGAAAGCTAATAGACAAAGAATATAGAGTGATTCACACAGAATTCAGTCTTGTATCTGTACCAGTACAATCAGTTGAAAGGCTGTGCGGAAACCTTAGCAATTTCCGGGCAATTGCTAATTAGCCATCTACATTCTACCTGCATGAGCTTAGGAAGATCAACTCCAAAGGGCTTTTTATTTCCAGAGAACTTTCTCTGAAGGAAATTTGGGGTTTCTCTGATGTTGCTGTTGAGGTCACTCCAACTGGTCCTATAGCCACTCCCCTATTTCTTGGAGGGAATAATCATGGCTGCCTTTGGAGGTCTCAAAGGATCGTGTACCAAAGGAGAGAAGACATACATGGGGGTGATCTAGATAGGTACACACTTGCTGGTTTGTATCCCACATCAGATCCTCAGCTCAGAGAATCACCTCCACACTTGGAGGCCAGCAGAAAAAGGAGGTCAAGAGTCAGGGATCCCTCCTTTGGTTTATCTATGGAGCCAATTAAAAGTCACCATATAGAACAAACCCCTGAGTTATCCCAATGGGCTGGAATCACTGAGGCTATTTGTAGTGGAAGGAAGGGGGGAATGGGATAGTTGATGGAGAAAGACCCTTCTCCTCCATCAGGCATACCAGAAAGTGGGCCCACCCCAGGCTTCTAGATACTTTCCTGGAATACCAGCTGAGCCCGCCCCAAGGAGGGGAAGTCAAGAGGGCTATATTCCTCTCTCCACCCAGCTGAAACATTTACTGAACTCAGGAAATAGCTGGGGTCCATTTGGCATCTCTTTGTCCTTCTCGATTCAGAACATTTCCCTGGGGGTCAGGGAGGTTCAACATTGTGACTATTATTTTCTATTGGTAGTATAATTCAGTGATGTCGATCTCAAATACAAAATGGGATGGGTTGGGGCACTTCAGGAAGCCTACCGGCTTAGAAAACCACACTCAAACCTTATCTGTGCTTCTTTTGTTAAATATTTCCCTATTCCACTTTAATCTTGTTTCAGTCACTCTCAGGAGCATCATGGTCTATGTTTGACACTATACCACCATCACCCCTCCCCGGTGGAACTGGACAACCTGGGTTCAAAATCAAGGTTAGTTCCTGTGTAAGCCTAAGCCAGTCACTGTATATCTACTGGCCTCAGTTTAAGCTTCTGCAGAAGGAGGGGGTTGCTGGAATCCCTTCTAACTCTAAATCTATGAACCTTCTAATTTTACTAGGAGCTCTTTAGCCTCTGGCATTTCTCAAACTGTTTTAAAATCTGGCCAGCACGCCAAGTCAAGGAGCGTGGTTTTATCTCTTTGTCTGTGCTGCTGCAGATATGCCCTTTACAGACCCTTTGTCATCATTCTCGCCGCAGGACATCCACTCTGGCTGGTACTGAGAGCCCTGCAAGACTTCAGCCATTGGCATAAAATCATTCCGGCTCACAGTCATTTCTCAAAAACTGTCATGATTCCCAATGACTTTCCCCACTCCAGTCGGATGGAACAAGTAGAGCAAGCATTATTATTATTATTATTATTATTATCATCATCATTAATTCCTATTTACTTTGTGAGGAAACTGAACTCAAAGGAAGGAAACCACTTGCCCATGGTCACAAAATTAGTATCATGTCTTGTGTGATTTCCACTGCTTTTGGTTCCCACCTGGAGCAGATAAGTCAGGTATTAGTGAGGGTTGCCCTGAACTAGCTGACTCCAGATCATTTTGACTAGATTATCACTAGAGAAATTATAAGGGAAATTTTCCTAACAACTACTACCTGTTCTGCTTGGTCCCAGAAGACAGAACAAGGCACTATGGGTGAACGATACATGTGGGCAGATTTAGACTTAATGGCAGAAGAAACTTTCTAACCAGAGTGAAATGGATTGCCTTGGGGGAGGGGCTTGGCTGTCCCTCTCCTTAGCCATTTTCAAGGAGAGGTTGATGACCATTTGTTGATATTGTTGCAAAAGAGAATTTCTGATCAGATTTTGGTTAGATACCCTCAGAGGTCCCTTCCAAACCTGCAAGACTGATTTTGTAGTAAGTAACAAAGAGCTTTGGGGAACCTAAAATGTATCCATCACAGTGCTGGCTCATACATATTCTTCAAAAAACTCGTAGATTGGGTGTTGGAAGCTGAAAGAAACAAATTAAAGATTGTAATAATGATGATAGCATTTACATAGTAAGTGCTTTACAAATATATTTCATCTTATCCTCATAACTATGTTGGGGGAAAGGTGCTACTTATTATCCCCATTTTAAAGATGAGGAACTGAGGTTAAATGACTTGGCCAGAATAAGCAAATTAGGAGAGCAAGGAATAATTTACCTGTCAAATCTATGGAGAAGAGAAGAATTTTATAACATAACAGGAGATAGAGAACATTATGAAATGCAAGATGGGTAATTTTGATTATCTTAAATTAAAAAGGTTTTGCACAAACAAAATCAATGTTACCAAGATTAGAAAGCTGGGAAACATTTTTTTATAGCCAGCATTTCTCATAAAGGTCTCATTTCTAAAATATATAGAGAACTGAGTCAAATCTATAAGAACGCAAGTCATTCTCCAATTGATAACAGATGGTTTTCAGGTAAAAAATTAAAGCCATCTATATTCATATGAAAAGTGCTCTAAATCACTATTGATTAGAGAAATGCAAATTAAAATAACTCTGAGGTATCATCTCACAGCCCTGAGATTGGTTAAGATGAGAGAAAAAGAATATGATAAATGTTAGAAAGGATGTGGGAAAACTGGAATGCTAATGCATTGTTGTTGTTGGAGTTGTGAATTGATCCATTCTGAAACCATTTGAAGGCTATAAAACTGTATATCCTTTGATTCAGGAATACCATGACTAGATCTGTATCCCAAAATTCTTATAACCTGTGTGACCTGGAGGAAATCATCTAACTTTCTCCATACCTCAGTTTTCCCATTAGTAAAAAAAAAGAAAGAGGTTAGATTAAATGACCTTAATGGTCTCTTCTGTCTTTTTATCTGGGATTCTAGAGTCTTTTTTCCCAAAAAGAAAGAAAGTATACATGGTATAATTGGAATGGCTAACCATGGATGGATTTTAAAAAGAAATAAGAAAAATGCAACTCTCCTTTCTTTGCAAAAATGGGAAACTGGGAGAAGAGCATGATATATACTTTATGTCGATTTAGTTTTGCTAAATTGGTCTTCTTTTGTTTTGTTTTTAGTCTTTGTTTCAAGGGATGTTCATTGGTTAGGAGAAGAGGGAAAGAATATATTTGGAAAATCAGGTAATATTGAAAATTAAAATATAAATTAAAAGTGGGGGATTTTTTTTAGTTGTGTCCAACTTTGTATGACCCATTTGGGGTCTTTTTTTTCTCAATAGTATTTTTTTTCTTTTTTTTTTCTCAATAGTACTCTATCTCTCCAATCACATGCAAAAATAGCCCTCAACAACCACCTGTGCAAGACTTTGAATTTCAAACTTCCTCTCCCACTTCATCCCTCCTTGAGGTTTTTCTTTTTTATGTGTTTTATTTATTATTATATTATTATTACTAATTAAGACTTGCAAAGATCTTTACAATTATTATTTCATTTGATCCTCACAATGTCTTGTGTGGTAGATGCTATTATTATCCCCATTTTACAAATGAGGAGACCAAGGACATTAAATGGCTGACCCAGAACCAAAAACTAAAAATTACCAGAGTCAGAATTCAAAATCAAATCTATCCTGACCTGAGGTTCTACGTTTTATCAATTGTGCCATTTGACTGTGCCTCCTTTTGGCTGCATTTATTCTTCCGGAACACACAGAACACAACCCTAGGTAGACATAGATGGATGTCTCTGTATGAGTAATGTAGTGGATTAGCTATTCTTAGCTTGCCTACAGTTAACTGTCCCGATTGGAGGCTAAATGAATAACTAGCTGACTAAAAACTCACTCACCTAATCTGTGACATCTACAAGACCTGACTCCAGACCATGTTTTACTACTATCAGTCCCAGACATCTTGCCATGTTCTCTGTACCCACGGGTAAAATCTGCTCCACCATTTCCTGAATCCTTTTCATTCCCTTATCTACACCCAAATTGATATTATTATCACCTCTTACTTGGAGTATGCTAATAACCCCTAAATTGATCTTCCTTCTTCTAGTCCCCTCTCCCACATAGCAGCCACCTTTTATCTCCTTAGGATTTTACTTGACAGAGACATTAGAGTAGTTTGCCATTTCCTCCTCCAGCTCATTTGACAGATGAGGAAACTGAGGCAAGCAGGGTTACATGACTTGCCCAGGGTCATACAGCTAGGAAATATCTGAGGCTAGATTTGAATTCAGAATCATGAATGTCCCTGATTCCAAGTCTGGCATTTTATGCACTGTGACATCTAGCTTGCTCATATAAATTAACAAATTTAAGCTAAATGATCATTCAGTTTCTACTCCAAATTGAACAGGAAGGGAAACCATTGCTTTTCAAGGCACACCATTCTACTTTTTAAAAACTTTAATTTTCTTTTCAAATCTGTACTCTGTCCCTCTCACAACCCACCTCAAGAAAGCAAGAAAAACAAAACTCCATAACAAATGTGTAATAGTCAAATCACCACAACCCTTTCTAATTTTGGACAGCTCTCATTTGCTAGTTTGGGGGGAATGTCCTGCCTCAACCTACCCCTCTGTATCTTTCAACTACTATTTCTAGTTCTTCCCTCTAGGATGAAAAGTCAAAACTCCCTATGAGGAGCAGCATCTTGGAGCCTCCCTCCACTCAGTTCTTGATCCCCGGCCTACCGGTCCTTGAGAATTTCAGCATCACTAAGCCTCGGAAGGGCTATCTTTTCACTTGTTACCTACAGTCACAATTCCAGTTACAAATGGTTAGCCAGCTCTGGTCTATTGGTTCTCCTTAATTCACCTCCCGGCAATAAAAGGAAAGGTTATTAGCGCTATGTGGCCTGTAATAAGCTAATTATAACACTGGCAGATCAGAGGTTTGAAGAAAAGGGAGTTAGAGTCGCTGCTATCACTGTAATTGGCTGTGAGAGCGATTATGAATTCTTATTGATTTAATAAAGCTATTTACGCCACATGGTCGAGTTATTTATTTGACCAATCAGCCCAAGCACAAATATTTCACCAAGGCTGCTTTGAAATGTCTGCCGTCTCATTTTCTCCTATTTTCCACCCGGGTCTGACTGACAGGCCTTTCACAGGCTGTTATCTAGATCCAAATATGCTGTCACACAGGAGCAGAATATTTAGTCTTTTTTCTATTTTTTCCTTCATTTCAGTAACCTCAACTGCCTGGTCTCATGGTTGAATTCTCTCCCCTCCAGCCTCTGGTGGAAATGTCTTTCTCAAAGTCTCATTGTTCCTGACAGGATGGCAATTGGGTATAGTAGGTCAAATCTTAAATCTGAGTTAGGAAGACCTACTTTTGAATCCCACTACTGAGATTGGCTTGCTGGGTGGCTATGGACCAGTCATGGGAGCACAGAATTTAAAGTCTGAAGGCAGCTTAGAGACTGTAGTCAAGGGATTATTTTTTTCTGAAGACAATTAGGGTTAAGTGACTTATCTGAGGTCATACAGCTAATACATGTCAGAGGTTGGATTACTCTTGGCTCTAGTCCCAGTGTTCTATCCCCTGTACCACCCAGCTTCCCTTAGTCCAAGGGACTCCTAACTATGAGTTTTTCTTCACTATAGAATGAGTGTGGAATTTAAGAGTCAGAAAAACTTGAATTGAAATTCTGCCTCAGACACTTATTAGCTCTGTGACTCTGAGAAGGTCACTTAACCCTCTTTGCCTTAGTTTTCTCATCTGTCAATTGATCTGGACAAAGAAATGGCAAACCACTCCAGTATCTTTGCCAAGAAAATCCAGGATGGTCACAAAGAGGCCACAAAGAATTGGACATGACCAAAAATGGCACAATACTTTTTAATTTATATCTACTGAAAAATGGGAATAATAGCACCTACCTCCCTGGGCTGTTCTGAGGATTGAATGTAAAGTGTTTTGTAAACTTTGAAGGACTCTATAAATGCTCTCTTATTATTATTATGAAATGATCTCTAAGTTTCCCTGTAGTTCTACATCATATGTGTATAAGATCTTAAGCTATCATTCTGGAGAATATTTATATTTAGTTTCCTTTGCCTTTGTTTCTCAGAATCATAGATTTTATTTTGTTTGAGAAGAAAATTAGGGTTAAGTGACTTGCCCAGGATCACCCACTTAGTAATATTAAATGTATGAATTTGGATTTAAAGTCAGGTCCTCCTAATTCTAAAGCTGATGCACTATCCACTGTGCCATCTAGCTACCCCGGAATCATAGATTTTAGAGTCGGAAGAGACCTTAGTCCCTCATTTTACAGATACGGAAATGAAATGAGTCGATCAAGGAGCCTAGACTTGAACTTACTCTGCTGAATCAGTTAGTCCTCAGTTCACTTCAGCAATATTCCTTCCTTAAGTTCTTTGCAATCAGAAGTGATTTGGCGAATTTGTCTTCATATTTCAAATACTGAGAATAGTATCTGGCGTCTAGTCCTTAAATGTTCATTGGTTGGATGAAAAAATGAATGAGCAAGCTCCTTGAGGGCAGGAATTGTATCTTTATTTATTAATTTTTTTTTTTGTATTTTACATCCCCAATGCCAAAGCAGTTGTATGGGCAATCCATTGAACTGGGCCTTTGGTACATGTAGATGCTACAAATGGACAATGAAGTGGGTCCAGAATGGAAAAACAGAAGAGTGGACTGGGAAATTGAGCAATTTTATAATGCCTTCATTTCTCCCAGTTCTTTCACATGCATATTATTCTATATTCTTTAATAATAACCGAAAGCCTTGTGCTTAGTAAATGCTTGTTGATTGGCTGATTTCTGGGATTTTGGGCAAAGTCTAGAATATTAGTGTCCAAACAATTGAAGTTATAGGCCATGCAAAGGGTCCTAGAGAGGAAGGGAGATTGTGGATTCAATTCTGACTTGGATTCTGGTTATTTCCTATTCCTCAGGACCCATAATTCAGCACAACTAACTAATAAATGATGCCTTCAGCCACAGTATCAACCAAAAATCACACAAGAAGAAGAGCATAAAGGTGTCATCTGAAAGATGTATGACCAGAAAAGAAGGCAGACTAGTTTACATGTAGAAAGAACTTGAAGTAATCCTTGGAAAACCAATGTCCTCCATGAGCATCTGGTTGTCATCTTCTGTGCTTAAAGAAGACCAAAATTACACCATTATGTCAGGGTCAAGGTACAGTGTGTCCAAATGTGACTGATCAGACCCATGTGAGCTCAGAAAGCTCTACCACAAATAGTCTATATGAACATTTAGAATGGAGATAACTCTAAATTTGCACATTTCACATTTCTTTAGAACTATTGCAATTCAGCAAGATAACTGCATAAATATGTATATAGATATTGAATTTTACGTATATTTTAACATATTTAACATGTATTAGATTACCTGACATCTAGGGGAGAGGGTGGGGGGAAGGAGAGAAAAATTTGGAACAGAAGGCTTTGCAAGGGTCAATGTTGAAAAATTACCCATGCATATGTTTTGTAAATAAAAAGCTTTAATTTAAAAAAAAAGGAAAAAAAACTGCACGCAAGAAAAAAAAATGGACTACTGTAATTCCTCTTTGCTCATAGAGCTGGGCTCTATCTTTGATGATGGCCCATCATATTGGGTAGTCTTTTGCCAGTGTCTCCCATGTCTTAAATTCAATTCCAAAGGTCTTCAAAGAGACCTTGGGAATTAACTTGTATTGCTTCTTATGACCTTCTTGTGTGTGCTTGCTTTGTGTGAGTTCTCCATAAAATAATCTTCTAGGCAAATGTGCGTTTGCCATTGGAACAATGTGGATCATCCATTGGAGTTAGATGCTCTGCAATAGAATTTGAATGTTTGACAGTCAGCTTAAAGAAGGACCTCAATGGGAATCCACATGTCAAAGGACCTAAAAACAGGTGTCCTTGATTTTTTTGTGTCATGAACCCCTTTGGGATCATAGTGAAGCCTATGGATAGACCTCTTCTTTGAATCATGTCTTTCAGTCATTAAAGAAAATGTTAAATTTCAGTTTGTGGAGGAAGGAAGAGATGTAGTTTTACCCACTCAAGTTTGTTGAATTCTTAAATTTCACTTCCCTTGAAGCAAAGAAGATACAGGGGAGTCCCCTAGAATGTTTTGTGGGTTCCCACAGGAAAAGCAATTCTTGGGAAGAGATGTCATGGATCTGTACTAGGGAGGAAGTAATCCCATTGATGGCCTCCTGGATCCATATAATGGAAAGGAAGAAAAAGCCTCCCACCAAGTATCCTGAAGTAAAATGGACTTCCTGGGAAGATAGGGGTTATCCCTCACTGGAAGGCTTCAAGCAAAGGCTAGATGAATGGTCTACCATTAGTGGAGCCAATTGTTCCTATTCAGGATCAACCATTTTAGAACTAGAAGGGAAGTTCTAAGCTGAAGAGATCAACTATTCCAACTACCCAATTTTACAGAGAAGGAAACTGAGGTCCAAAGAGGTTGGGAGTTTCTAACTATGACTTTCCCATGGTCATTCAGAGACTAACAAATGATTAGGCTTTCTGACTAAAGCTACCATCTTTTCCACTGAACCACACTGACCTCTGAGGTCCATTCCAACTGTGAGATGCCATAATTCCATGATACTCACTATTTCTTCCCCTTCATTCTGTTTATGGATTGGCCAATTCTTAGCCCATTTATTTTTACCACCTACAAAATTGGGGGGCATTGATTTAGATGAGCTCCAAGATAACTGTCAGTTCTATCGTTTCATGATATTGTTAGAGAAAATGCTGAAAATTAAGAGAATGAAAATTTTGGTTATCAAGGACGGATAGAATGTAAAGCAACTTGGACTCACTGGTTACACCCTGTTCCAGAGAGCCCATTAATTCAGCATAGCCAGCTAATAAATGTACCTGCCAGGATGGAGGAAGGCAACAGAGCCCAATCACTGGAATTGAAATTCAGACTATAGGCAAGAAATCTGATAGATTGTTCTCTTCCCTTGCTAGCAGTTTTAGCTTTCAGAAGTTGTATGAGAGTGGGGGTGGCAGGTCTATAATTCAAGTTAATTCTGATCAAAAAGGGAAACAGACATGAAAAGAATGGGACTGAGAAAAAATGGACCTATCAACATGGAATCTATAATCTCAAACAATATCTTTTCTCGATCTATCCAGCTCCCAAATCTCCTTTTCCTCAGCGTTGTTGTTCAGTCATGTCTAGTCTTCATGAACCCTTTGGGGTTTTCTTGGCAAAGATACTGGTTGGCCATTTCCTTCTCCAGCACATTTTAATAGATGAGGAAACTGAGGCATATGCTTAGTTACTTACATGTCCCTCTCTTTATATAGTGTAAGCTCTTTAAGGGCAGGAATTGGATATATTTTTTGTCTTTGTATTCTGAATTCCTGGCAATTCAAATGTTCCCTCTTGCAGGAAGCCTTCTTTGACTTCCCTTCTATACCACTGGTGCAGCATTGTGTCTCATAACATAAGAACAGCAACAGGACAGGAACTATTTCTTTTGTGGCTGTGTATCCCCAGGCCAGCACAAGGCCTAGTACATAGTGGGAATTTAGTAATGCTTTCTGATTGCTTAATTGATCCCATGAAGGCACAGACCATGTTTTGGCTAAACACTGTATGTGCCGTAGCACTCATCCCGGTGTTCTACATATAAAAAGTGATTAGTGGATATTGAACACATTTCCAAAAGTGAGCTTCGGATTCCTTCCTTATGTTCTTTGCAGTCAGGGGAGATCTGCTTTGTCTTCAAATCTCAGGGCCTGAGAACAGTACCCAGCACCTAAGGTTCCCTGGTTGGATGAATAAATGAATGAGGAACATCGATACCTAATAATGTATAGCGTTGCAAGGATTGCAAAGCACTTTGATATATTTTACCCCATCTGATCCTCACAACAACCTCAGGATGAAAAAGAGACTGATTGAGACAGGTTAAATCATTCTCCTAGTGAGTCAAAGTGTCTGGGGTGGGATTTGAACTCAAGTCTTCTGGACTGCAAGTTCCACCCTCCTCCAGGCTACCACGGTGAATGGAGCAAGAAGAAAAGCACCAGAGGCTTCCAGGGAGACAAAGAAAGGCAGCTTTGTGCAAGGGGCCAGGCCTCCCAGGTGTGGGTTGGCGGCCAAGGGAGAGGCTGAGCCTACAGGTGCAGCCACTTCTGACTGAGAGAGGCCCAGAGGCTCTTTGAGGAGGCCCTCATGCAAAGGGGGCCTTCAGAATCCCTGCCAACCAGTAGGGACAGATGGAAAAGGGCGGGCTTGATGGTAAATTAGAGTCTCCGAGCAAAAAGGACTTCCCTAGCATCTGTCAGCCAGGCCCCCTAAGATTCAGCCTGGCTTTATGGCTGAGAGGGACCAGCAAAGGTCACTAACTCCCCAAATACAGAAGAAAAGGGAGAGGGGAAAGGGGAAAACCTGAATTTAGCTTCATTTACCTGTTAGGTCTGTCAGTACAGGTAAACAGCTCATGGGATGAAAAGTGGAAAGTGATTCTTTCTCCCACTCCTACATCTCTCTGTCCTTCCATCTCTGTCTCCTCCTCCTCCTCTGACTTGCTTCTGCTTCTGCTTCTTCTTTTGTCTCTGTTTCTTTATTTCTTCTTTCTCTTTTTCTTTCCCTCCTCCTCTTCCTCCTCCTCCTTTTTGTCCTCCTCTTCATCTTCCTTCTTTTTCTTTTTCTTCATTTCTTCCTCCTTCCTCCTCCTCTGCCTCCTCCTCCTCATTTTTGTCCTCATCTTCATCTTCCTTCTTTTTCTTCTTCTTTATTTCTTCTTTTCTTCTTCTTCTTCTTCTTCTTCTACCTCCTCCTCTGCCTCCTCTTCCTTCTACTTCATCTTCCCAGAGTTGTCTAGAACTGGATGCGTTCTCCCTTAAAACAGGAAGCAAAAAGAAAATCTTCCTTCTTCCAACTTCTTGCTTCAAACACCTCCCATCACAGAATGAATAATCATTGCCTCTCCACCAATCATGAATCATGCCTATTGCAACAAAACTCTGAGCAACTCTGAGGATTTACAATCATAATAAAAAGGTAGTTTTTGTTGTTGTTATTCTATAAGAAGTTAGAGTTTTGCAATTTCCAGAAAGTTATCCAGGATGCCCTCTTCCTGGTTCTAACTCATGGTCCATTTGTACTATCTGTCCCAGCTGTATGTACCAATGTACTTTTTTTATAGGTTGTCCATCTAATTGCACTTCAAAATCTGGGAAATAGATATTTTTCCTCCACTTGAGTTTTCCTGTGTGGATGGTCAGGTCAAACTCTTACACGATTATGGAGCTCTTCTAAGATGTTCTACAATGTCTTGAGTCTTAATGAGAAGAGGACACTGTCCAGAAATAGCAGCATCTGGCAACTTGATAATCTACAGGGAATCTCTCTTCAATTGGAACTCCACATGGGATATCCTCCATCACAGTAGCTACTACCTTTGTGGAAAGTAAACTTTATTTCACCTGATATTCCTGATCAGAGGGGTCACTGAACAAGGTTATCTCATTGCTGAAGTTTTCAAGGAATCTTGAATGACTGATGTAGAGATGAAAGGCATCTCATTAGGAAAGAACTGTCAAAGTGGTGTTTTGTTAAGTCCTATGCTTTTTAAATAATCTACAAAATAATTAACACAGACAGATCTTGTTTTATTTGAATTTTCAGTCATTTGCGTAATTGGTGCACAATGGAAAAAGCCTTGGACTGGAATCAAAAAGACTTCAGTTCAAATTCTTCCTTAGACACAGTAGCTGTGTGTTCCTGTCCAAGTTACTTAACATCTGTTTGTCTGAGTTCCCTCATCTGTAAACTGGGGATAATGATAGCACCTAACCTAAATAGGTTGTTGTGAGGATCAAATGAAATAATATTATAAAGCCCTTAGCATAGTGCCTGTCACATAGTAAATGCCATATAAAAATTATTATTGTTGTTGTAAAGATGTGTTCCACTTTGGAATATCCCTTTGAAAATCTGCCTGTTCCTCTACTAATACTTTCATCAAGGATGCCCTAAAACCTTGCGTAAGCGATTCTCATAAAGATTTCATGTAGATGGGAAAATAGATATAGAGGTGAGTAGTTATTGAATTTTTAAAAATATTAATAAGGATCAATATATTTTCCCAGACCTTTGGCATTTCCCCTTCTTTCAGATGCTCGGCAATTATTCCTCCAATGTCCTCTCTGTTGTATCTTTTGTTTTATTTTAGATGTTTCTTTCTTTTCTTATTCTCTCCGGTGTTCTTTCTTCCTCCCAGAGAAGCACAGCCAAAATTGTGATTCCATTGTCTTTGAAGATGAAACAATATTTTCAGGACTTCATTTATTTTATTAAAGCTTTTTATTTTCAAAACATATTCACGGATAATTTTTCAGCATTGATCCTTGAAAAACCTAGTGTTTCCAAATTTTCCCTCATTCCCCCCACCTTCTCCCCTAGTTGGCAAGTAATCCAATATATGTTAAATGTGCAATCTTCTACACATATTTCCACAATTATCTTGCTGCACAAGAAAAATCAGTTCAAAAAGAAAAAAAGCGAGAAAGAAAACAAAATGCAAGCAAACAACAGAGGGAGTGAGAATGCCATGTTGTGATCCACCCTCAGTCCCCACAGCCGTCTCTCTGGATGTAGATGGCTCTCTTCATCAAAAAACCATAGGAACCTGGCCTGAATCATCTTGTTGTTGAAAAGAGCCATGTCCATCAGAGTTGATCATCGTATAATCTTGTTGCCATGAAAACAATTTTTAAACAAAAATCTTTCTACAACCTTCCTCCCCTCCTTGAAGAAGGGAAGGATGATGAGCTTACAATACTACACAAATTCCAGACATGAAGCATGGGTTGGTCTTATTAAATATGGTTTTTTTCCTTTCTTCTTAAATCTTTGTTATAATATAAGAATTGGTAGATAGGGAAGAGGGCTATATTTGGAAATAAATTTGCCATAAAAACAAAAGGCATCAATAAAAGACTTGAAAATTATTTACAGATCTTTTACATTTTTCTTCTGTTTGTTGTCCTATTTTCAGATTTGAATGCCCCTGGGAATAACTTTGCTCAGTTCATTCCCTCATAAAGCTCTTTTTACACTAATTTTAATCCCTACTAATTCTCTTTGCTTTTATAAGGTTACATTGTTCATAATTTTCAAATGACTTTCTTTGGAGGATTTCACAAAGAAGTTTGTATCATAATCTGGTTTTGCTTTTGGCTTCTATTTTTGCCCATTGGCCAATAAGTCAACTGTTTGCTCAGCAAGGTGCTTTTTGGGTTCTTTGGGTCTCCTTTTTAAGGAAATTAATTTCCATCCTCTATGAAAAATTACAATAGTTTTATAGTATTAGAGAATTGAATTTATAGTATTGAAACCAGAGCATTTAGAAAATCAAAATATTCTGTAAATTCAAAGGGAAAGAATATTAAGAAATGAGTGAAGATAAGGAAAAGTCTCATATTTCATGGCACCAATCAATATAGAGAACATCTAAGAATTAATAGTAAAACATCCCCTTCCACCTATCCTTTTCTGTCTCAGACCAAATGATGGACTATGAGTACAGGATGAGACATCCATAATCATACATGATTATTTTATTTTGTTTAAGTTTTTTGTTACTAGAGAAAGTTCTGCTTGAGGATAGGGTCAAGTCAACGCTCATTTATTAATCTCCTATAAAGTAATTAGGGGAATAGAGTGCTAGCCCTAAAGTCAGGAAGATCTGAATTCAAGTCTGACCTTAGATACTTAACTAGCTGAGTGATCCTGGGCAAGTCACTTTACCCTGTCTGCCTCAGTTTTCTCATCTGTCAAATGAGCTGGAGAAGGAAATGACAAAAATTGCAGTTTCTCTGCAAAGAAAACCCCTAATGGGGTCACAGAGAGTTGGACACAACTAAAAATGACTTAAGAACAAAAAATTATGTGCCCTGCTGGGGTTACAAAGAAAGGCAAAAGTTCAATCTGATGGAGGAAACAACATGTAAACAGCTATGAACAAACTAATTATGTATAGGATAAAGTGGAGATAATCTCAGAGATTAAAAAAGCTTCCTATAGAAAATGAGGCTTGAGGGTTGCCAGGGAAGCCAGGAGGCAGATATGAGGGGGAAGAGTGTTCCAAGCATGAAGGTGAGTCAATGCAAACACCCAAAGGGTGGTACCTGGAGATCTTGTTTTAGAAGCAACAGTAATGATGGGCAGGAGTCATTGGGAGGTGATCAGGATTAATCCCTGGTTCTGCACTGGGTTCTAGATACCAACAGGTGCCAAAAAGCTATTTCAGAGAGAGGAAAGGTTGCCGCCAGATTGAATGGATCTGTGATCTCAGGCATGTTGATACCTCCTCAGCCCATCTACTCCCCAAAGAAAGGGCAGAAGGCAGTGCAAAGAACTCTGGATCTGAAAGACTGATGACTAAACTTCACATCTGGTCTCACACCTGTCTGATCTTGAATGCGTTGCCCCAACTGCCCAGACTCCAAGTTCTTCTTCTATTTTTTTTAAAAGGACCAGATTAAGTAAAATAGCTTTAATTTCATAAATAATTTAATTCAACAAACATTTCTTAAGCACCTAATAATAATAGCCGGTAAATATGTATAACAAATCTTAAAGCATTATGTAAATGCTGTTATCATTAAAAGTCTTATTCAGCAATTTATTTATAACAATCCTGGAAAGCAGGAGTTCTTATTGTCTCCATTTTACAGAATAGGAAACTGAGATAAAAAGTCGCTAAATGACTTCTTCAGGTTCACATAACTAATATATTCCAAGCACTATATTAGATGCTAGAAATACAGAGGCAAAAGTGAAATAGTTCCTGCCTTCAGAGAGCTTATATTCTACCGAGTGATATGATATACATGGAAAAGTTCTAAATCTAGTCATCTTGTCCTGTGATTTTCATCTTGATACAATGCCTTCCCATAAATTCTCTAACAGGGCAAACCGAGTGGTTTGGGGGCTCTCCTGCAGGTTTTTTGACCACCCAATGGAGCTATCAGTTTTTTCTCTGTTTTGCTACAGGACTGGCTCACTTCCCAATCTTATGTCTCTCTGATAATATAATTTTTAATCATTGTTTTATTGTTGACTTGTGTTTTCATTCCATCACTTCTCTATTCCTCCCCCTTTGGACTCTTCCTTGTAGCAACAACAAAACAATTTTAGGCAAAGCCCACCACCACAACAACCCATCTTCTATAGTGACATTGAGGTGGTAAACATGCCAGCGATACTCCCCCAGTGCAGCTGGGACCAGATTAAAATGTAACTGGGAAATATTTAACAGAATAAATAAAACTATCATAAGACATAGATAATATCACGCTTTAAAACTAAGCCAATATGTGGCTTGCAGGGATCCTTATGTTCAAATTAGGGAGTCTGCTTTTCTACTTGAATTTGATACCACTGGTATATGCCATCTTGCACTTGGCTGTTCCCACCTCTCTCTGTACTGCCAGGAAGAAGGTTCCCTTATCACATCTCCAGGGCAAAGATAGTTCTTCACAGGTGAGTGCTGATAAGATCTCGGATGTCAGTCCTCAGGTGTGATTGGATCATCAGGTAATATACTGCTCACACCCACCAGATTTACATCTCTTGGATAACCTACAACCTTAATTCTTTGGGGGTGGTGATTTGTCAAGACTAGAAGCCCTACACCATTACCAGAAGGTAAAAAGATGGTCCTTGTTTTAGGAAGAAGCTTGGGATCCTCAGTAGCCTTGTGATGCTTCCCAAAGGCCATTCACCTCACTGTTCTCCTCCTCTCCCTCATTTTCTTTGTTTGGGACCTAGCTACTATACATCTGAAACGCTTGTCCAAGTAATTGCGCTGATGGAGACTCTTCGATCATCCAAGGGAATATCAGAGTCTGGACAACAGTTGCTTAATCAACCAACAAGCGTTTATTAAATACCTACTATGTACTAGGCCCTAAGGTCACTAGAATGAAACTAGATGGTTTCAAAGATCTCTATTGGGGAACACAACATCTACGTAAATAAATATCGAGAAAATAAAAATATGTAGTTTAGGGAGAGAGAGGATATTTTCTCCATTAATAAGTTTTTAGGTATATTTATGTGCTGGGCACTGGGGATGAACAATAACAATTCACAAGTATTTGTTAAATACATACTATGTGCTAGGATAAAAAGGCAAAAATGAAATAACCCTTCCCTCAAGAAGCTTACATTCTTTGAAGGGAGACAACTTCTATAATAATATGGAGGTAAACAACTCATGCAATAATAATAATAATAATAGTTAACATTTATATAGAGTTTACTATATTCCAGGTGCTTTACAATTATCTTTTTTGGTACTCATAACAATCCTGGGAGGGAAGTAGCTCCATTTTACAGAGGAGGAAACTGAGATAAACAGAGATGGAAAGACTTGCCCAAGGTCACACAGCTAGGGAGTATCTGGAGCTGGATTTTGAACTCAAATATTACTGATTTGGGTTCTCTGGGTCACTTAGTAAGAATATTTTCAGGAGAGGAACCAGAAGCATGGGGCTAGTGGGGTTGTATCAGAGTTGCAGATAACACAAAGGATTTTAAAAAGTGGAAAGAAGTAGGGAAGGCACTCTAGGCATTAGGAACAGTCTGTTCAAAAGGAAGGAGAGAGGGGAGATGGCATGTTATATGTGAAGATCAACAAGAGAATTAATAATATTCCTGTAGTAATAATAATAATAATAATAATGGTGAGGCAGATTTCTAATTTCTCCTTTCGATATCTTACTTGTACATTGCTATTTGCATGTTGTCCCCTTATTAGATAACAAGCTCCTTGAAAGTAGGGACATAATTTGTTTTTCTTACTTTGGAACCTTTAGCACAAAGCCTAGCATATAATAGTTACCTAATATTTACTGATTGACTGATGATAATTATGCTATTATTTTATGCTTGCATTCTGCTTTGTACCTGATTTATAAGATACTCATATAAGATATTGATTTATAAAATAACTATCCTCCAATCCAAATGACAGAGAATAGAACTAACTGACAACATACCAGCAATACAGTAATATTCTAATTAGACTATTCCAGCCAATCGTCCTCCCCTGCAGTTTATCTATATCAATAAACTTGGAGCTGCTGGCAATGTCTTTCCCCATTCTCACTTTGTACCGATTTCATTTAATTACTAGCTCTGTTGACATCCCAAGTTCTTTTGTTTGTTCTTGCTTTGCCCCAATCTTCCAGAGTCTTTTTAAGAAACAAATACTTCTCTGCCTTCCTCTTCCCTAACTCTATTTCCCTGTTTCATGAAAGCCTTGCTCTAGTTAAGCTGATATTGTACATCATTCTCTCAGAACTGTTTTAACAACTTTTCAACATCTTCATCAGTATCACTCCCATTTCTGTAGCACTTTCAGGTTTATACAATGTTTTCCTCACAACAACCTTGTAAAAGTAGGTAGTCCAAATATATCTCTATTTTTTAGATGGGGAAACCAAGGCACAATATGATTGATTACCCAGATAAAGAAGTTGGATAGCTAAACAAGACATTTATTAAGCATTTACTATGTTTTAGGCACTGTACTCAGCACTGGAGATTCAAATACAAACAAAAACGGGGGATAGCAGAAATGGGGGGACAAGGTATCTTTCTAAAAGGCATTATCCCAGAACTGCTCACAGTATCTCAACATCAATTGGACAGAAAAGAGTACAGCCCACATGTTGCCTTCCTCACTCATACATTGCTTCTCCTGATGCTGCCAAAGATTTCATTAGCTTTTCCGACTGCCATGTCATATTGTCGATTTATATTGGTCGTACAATCTACCCACCATCCCCAGATTTTTTCACAAGAAAACTTAGCTTTCCTTCTCTCACACTTGTGAAGCTTATTTGTTGGCCCCCAAGTACAATTATACTTTTCATACATCTCTAAAAAATTCAATGAGATCCCAGATCCCTTAAGGGATGAATTTATTTGAGCAGATTTGGTCCAACTTTAAAACATGTCAAGATTTTTTGGGGATCTACTTTCTTCATCAACATGTGGGCTAGCCCTTTCAGCTATTTGATGAATCTCCTACTATGCCTTCATGCAAGTCACTTGTAAAAGTATTAACCAGGACAAATCCCTGGAGCATATGATTAGAGCTCTCCCTCCAAGGCAACATGGAACCATTAATAAAGACTCTTTGGATTTGACCTTTCAACTTATTCTGAATTCACCTACAATAAGTTATCTTATCATCCAGCCCAAATTTCTCCAATCTGTCCACAAGAAAAGAGAATTTGTCAACTGCTTTGCTGAAATCTAGGAAAATTACATATCTGGCATTTACTTGACCTTCCAGCCCACTAATTCCATCCAAAATAAATAAAAAAAATTAAAATGAGTTGGGTCTGGTTTGAATTATTGTTGAAGAAGCCAGCCTAGCTTGTTGAGTCATTTTTTAGTATGTCCAAATCTTTATGACTACAGTTGGGGTTTCCCTGGCCAAGATACTGGATTGGTTTGCCATTTCTTTCTCCAGTTCATTTTACAGATGAGGAAACTGAGGCAAACAGAGATTATATGGCTTGCCCAGGATCACACAGCTACAAAGTGCTGGAAGCCAGATTTGAACTCATAAAGATGAGTCTTCTTGACTCCAGGTTTAGTGGTCTGTGCATTATAGCACTCTTTAGCTGCTGAAGTCTTCTTACTATCTCACTTGTTTGTCCTTTGTTCTGGAAGAGGACCAAGACATCAGGGAGGTGATGCCTTGATTTGCAAGTGAATTGGATTTAAGTGAGGGAAGGCTGGTAAAGGCAAGATATAGAACCAGATGACTGAGGATGGCTCTGGATGCAAGTCCATGTCAACCATTCATTTCTAATCCTTCTGAGAATGAAAAATTATCCAACTAATTGAATGGATGCCCATCAGCTGGGGAATGGCTGAATAAGTTGTGGTATATGAGTATAATGGAATATTATTGTTCTATAAGAAATTATAAGCAAGGTGATTTAGAAAGGCTTGGAGAGACTTCCATGAACTTATGCTAAATGAAGTGAATAGAAGCAAAAGAACAGCAACAAGATTATGTGATGATCAATTGTGATGGATTTAGCTCTTCAACAATGAGGTGATTCAGGCCAGTTCCAATAGATTTGTTATGGAAAAAGCAATCTACATCCAGACAGAGAACTATGGAGACTGAATGTGAATCAAACCATAGTATTTTCACCTTTTTGTTGTTTTTATTATTGTTTGCTTGTTTTTTTTCTTTCTGGTGTTTTTTTTTTCACTTTTGATCTGATTTTTCTTGCATAGCATGACGAATATGGAAATGTGCTTAGAAGAATTGCATATGTTTTATCTATACTGATTGCTTGCTGTCTGTGGGAAGGAGTTGGGGGAAAGGGAAAAAATTTGGAACACAAAGTTTTGCAAAGGTGAATGTTGAAAACTATCTTTGCATGTATTTAGAAAAAGAAAAAGTTATTATTAATAAAAAAGAAAAAGAAAAATTATCCAACTTAGCAAAAAGAAAAAAAGTTGAGTAGTTTTATCTTCTCTCCCTCATCCAGGATTGCCATCCCCTCCACTCAAGTATCAGTCCCATCCTTGCTTTTAATCTCTTCTTGCCTGTGACATAGCATATATTCAACCATTCCCATACTTAGTTCACTTGGAGTATTTTCTTCCTTGAAACAATTGTTCTAGAACCAGGCCAACTATTTAAAAACAAAAAAACAAAACAAAACAAAACAAAAACTCATATTCTATTACGTTCCCTTCTTGCCATCTTTAATGCAAAGATTTAAAAATCTAAGTTGGTTGCTGAATTCCCTGTAGATCCATGTAGACTCCTTTTCTTCCTCATCAGAATAATTCCTGTTTGTGCCCTCAGAATAGCCTTCTTGAGAGCCTCTTACTCCTTTGGACCTAATTGCCTCGACCAAATTTTAGGGCACCAGTTTCTCCCTCTCTTTCCTCTCTAATCTTTGAAATCCCCACTCCCAAAACCTCCAGGGCTTATCCATCTACCCCTGGCCACTCATCCCCCTTTCTACAATGAATTCTAAGAAAGGCTGATCATTTCCTCCTAAGGTTTCCAACATTTCTACTCTCACCCCTCAAAGTTCCTCTTTGCTAGTCAGAATTAGGACCAGAAAAGCAGTTCCTCTTGTTACTTCCTCCATCATCTGAAGAATACAGTTGTCATCAAGGCAAGAATTACCAGCTGTTCTCCTTTTCACAGAAAGACCAGCACTCTGGCAGATGCGTGGATAATTGAAGGGTCCCCTACAAAGATGCTTCAGTGCCAGATTTGTTATCCGGTTCCTGAACTCCTTGTCTGATTTTCCCCCTTTCTATCCTGGTGTTCCGTAGTCTTCTTCCATAATTTGGGTTTTTTCCCTCTTAATCTTTGCTTAATTGCTCTCTGCTATGCTAACCCCCTTAGTTTCTGGATTTCCTCACCAAATGTATACAACTTCTCAGAACAATAATATTATTCCATTTCCCCTTTTATCTATTTCCCTTTTCACTGGAAATTTTCAGCCAGTTAACCAGCACTTATTAAACACCTACTATGTGCTAGATATAGTGCTAAGTGCTGGGGATACAAAGAGAAGCTTAAGGTAGACCCTGCCCTCAAGGAGCTTGCAATCTAATCAGAAAGGCAAAAGCAAATAAATATGTACAAATATATCTGCACGGGCTACACAGTGATTAATTCTATATTACTTTTCTGGTATTTTAAATATATCTGCTCCAGGATTGTATTAAATTTGGGCTATCTTATTCTGGGAAAAACATTATTAATTAATAAACTGGAGAATGCTAAAAAGAAGATATCCAGGTCAGTGAGGAAACTATTGGTTCTGGAATCAGAGGACTGGATTCATAACACGCTTCTGATACCTACTACTGGTGGGACCTTAAGGACACAATTTCCTCAGTCCTCAGTTTCCCTATCTAAAGAATGAGAAGTTAGACTGAATGGTCCTTTGAGGTCCTTCCCAACTCTAGGGCTACGTGGGTTGTGAAAAACCTTAAGTTTGTTCCACATCAGGATCAGGTAAAGGATGGTTAGCCAAGTGGGGAGTCAAGATGGGTGGGAGATGATGGCTGGCTATCCCTGCCTCTGCTGAATTTCCTCCACCCCCACCCTATTTTTTAATCCTTTCATCCCAAGAGTCCTGTTTGGCTCAGAGCTTCAGATTCTGTAGTGTGATGGAGACTCACTATCCTGGAGTCAAGGGCAGCTCTGAGACCCTCGGGGAGGAGATGCTGGAGGAGGCAAGCTCCCAAGGTTATGGCATCGGAAAAAGCAGACCCCCTCAGACTTCCTTGAGTTTAAGCTGCATGGCATAGTACTTAAAGACTTAGACTCAAGAAGACCTGAATTCAAATCCTTAGTCCTATGACTTATTAGCCTCTCTGTGCCTCAGTTTCCTCATCTGTAAAATGAACTGGAGAAAAAAATAGCAAACCACTCCAGTATCTTTGCCAATAAAAAAAACAACCCAAATATGGTCACCAAAAAATCACATGTGACTGAAATGACTAAACAAGTGTACTAGCACTGGGTCCCTGCCCTCAAGGAGTTTACATTCTATAGAAATGAGAATAGAAGTTAGACCATGTAAACAGGTAAATATAGATTTGATGGCTAACTCAACAAGCACTAATTAAATGCTTACTGTATACTCTGCTAGGGTAGACACAGGAGGTAGAAGAATAAACAGTTACTTACATTGCACTGGAAAGGGCAGCCTCCTCTTCTCCAAGCTCCTTCAAATGAGGCTCTCATGGCAGGGCTTCCAAGCTTTTCGTTCTTACCCCACTACTCTTATTCTTGCAAAATATAGTCTTTCTTAACTTGTCACAACTGGACAAAATAGCCCCAAATGTGATGAGATCAGAGCAGGTGAGGCAATGAAGGGTAACAGCTGTCTAAGAGTCATCTGGCTATAGATGCCCCCCAAGAGTCTATTTGGAAAATACCTTGGCTGGGGCTGGGGTAGGGAGAGCACTTTTTGTCATCTGGGATCAAGGAGAAACCAGTCTCTCCCATCTGTAGCACTTGGGGTGAGAGTGGGGGGAGAAGAGCACCCCAAATCATACATCCAGGACACAGTCTATTGTCTCTTGTAGACTTGGGCCAGGTTTGGAAGAGGGATTAACCTGGGATCAGTGAATCTCTGAGCTTGAATGAGGGAAAATATACCTCTATTTTCTCTGATCTCTAAAATTTAGCATTTTCTAATTTTGTATTTAAAAACATTCATTCATTCAATAAAAATTTATTATGTACCTACTATGGGCCAGGCACTGTGCCAAATGCTGAGGATACAAAAAAGGGCAAAAGAATGTCTGCCTTCAAGGAGTTTACAATTTACTGGGGTAGACAAGTGCAAATAAATATATTCAAATAAATTATTGTACAGGATTAACTGGAAAAAATTGTAAGTACATAAAAACATGATTCCAAAAATGGCTCCATAGACAACCAAATTGTCAAAGGGATCTGTGACATTTAAAAAGGTCAAGAACACTGGTCTGGAACTAGAATGCTTTGGCAAGACATTTCTGCAATGAATAGACCCACTTTCTTCACTCTACTGGGGAAATAGAAGATTCTCGCCAACCCCCCCAAAAAAATCACAGGAACATAGATCTAAGACTGAAAAGGCTTCCAATTTATTCCACCTTCACTTTTTACACATGAGGATGCTGAGGTCCAAGAAATGTCTTCTTGTTCAAAACCATTCTGGGAGCAAGTGAGAGAGACTCCTGAGCCTATGACTACTCTTGGGGTGTGTGTGGATGGGGCAGATCTTTTATTTCATTGGTATATTAGTTTTTCAAACCCCTTTATGCTCTTAAAAATTATTCTGCAACACCCTCCCTTCAAGAATTTTAATTTATGTAAGATATTTGTCAATATTTACTGTATTAGAAATTAAAATGTCTTACTATTGTTACAAAAATTTTTTTGACCTTGAACATCCCTGAATGTCCACTTTGAGAACTGCTGGTTTAGGGAATTCCCATTGAGGAAACTTGGGCTCCCAGTGCAAGAGAGCACCTACTTGCCACCTGGAGTCCTGAGAATTAAAATTACTACTTAGAATCACACAGTAAGTATGTGTCACATGTGGAATTGAACTTTGGGGGTCACCCCTTATTCATCATGCTGAACTGAGCTGAAAAAGAAGCTGCTCCTTGGTGTGTGATGTAGAGCAGGGCTTCTTAAACTTTTCCCACTTATAGTCATTCCTTTTCACCCAAGAAATTTCTACACCAACTTGGGGATGTATAGGGATATAAAGTAGGTATACAAATTAAGTATTTACTAGTAATAAATCCTAATTCCATGACCCCCACATTCAGTTACACGCCATGTGGAATTGAAATCTACAGTTAAGACGCTTTGGAATAATGGGCACAGACCAGATTTGGCATCCACAACACCTGGGTTCATCTTCTGCCTCAGACACTAACTGTTTGACCTTGGGCAAGCCCCTTAACATCTCTGAGAGTCATATTCCTTCTCTGGGAAATGATGATAATAATAGCATCATCTCACGACTCACAGCTTTGTTGTGAGGATCAAATGAGATAATGTCTGTAAAGTCCTATATAAATGCCAGCTATTAAAAGTTCCTAGAATGTGAGAGCTAAGGGGGAGATTTGGAGGTCGGTGGATCCAACCCCCTCAGTTTTCAGAGGAGGAAAATGGCTGTGAGAGGTGGAGGGAGGGAGGGAAGGAAGGAGAGAGGGAGGGAGGGAGGGAAGGAAGGAAGGAAGGAAGGAAGGAAGGAAGGAAGGAAGGAAGGA
>JAJPUD010001165.1:453350-483743 GCA_023553655.1 Myrmecobius fasciatus | reverse complement strand
GACTCCTGTTCCAGCTCCCTGCTCCAGCTCCCTGCCCCGGTCTCCCTGTGCTGCAGTCTGGGTTCAGTAGGCCACCCCCTGCCCCATTAAAACAGACCTGTTTTGAGGTTCTTCCAGAGTATCTTCTTCTAGAATCGTGTTGTTCTCCGGATATTGTGGGGTTTTTTTGCTTCAGAATCAGTCTAGAGGCTTCATATTTTGTTGGTTTGAGGGAAGGTTAGAGGAGGTTACAGAGAATCCTGTCTGATCTCCGCCACCATGGCTCCACCCCCGGAAGGAAGTCCGAAACTGAGATTTCAACTCTGTTCTTCTGGCTTCCAATCAATAATTCCTTTAAATCAATCATACTGACTTCCTAAGTCATTTTATGGCTAAGGGAAATTTAAAACTTTAGCTGTGATTGGCTCCTTCTTGCCGGGTCCCCAGTAGTTGGCCAGTTACTGAGTTCTATTGATTCTCCATGTGTAATATGTTCAAGCAAACTTGTTTATGCTAAAATTAATCCAGTCCTCCCTCCCCCTTTTTTCACAGCAGCACAGTCCATACCTCCATTCAACCAATCTTGGTTCTAAAACCTTACATTAAAGTGGTTACTGAACTCGTCATTTCAGTGGTATTGGGAACTCCCAGGTGATGAAACTACGTTCACCCGTGCAGGCTGGCATCCTTTTGGCAATTATATTCTTGGCCAGTTTCTGAAAGTACAAAGAGTTAACAAAATCGCCTGTATCTTTCAGAGACAGGGCTTGAACCTAGATATCCTGGCTTTAGAGCCAACTGTCTCAGCTCCATTGTGAGTGTGAATATTATGACTATAGACATTCCATGAGAGCACGGAGCAAATCTCCTTCATTTTTATACCCAAATTCCCCAAGCTTAGCTCCACATGTAGAGTCTTCAACAATCAATTCTGGATTAGTTGATGAATCTCAATATCAGTTAGTGAGGGATGGAACTGGACTTGGGAAGACTTCAAGAGTTCAAATCCTGATTTGAATACTCCTGGGCAAGTCACTTACGCTTTATCTGCTTTAGTTTTCTCATCTGTATAATGAAAATAATAATAGCCTCTATCTCCCAGGACAATTGTACAGTAAAAGAAGAAACCTCTCCCAGTCATTCTGAGCAACCTAATTGGTAGGTGAGTTCTGCTAAGGGAGTCATTTTTTTCCTCCCACTTTCTGGGGATGTTCTTCTGCTAGTTGGAGTTGCTGAATAATGGATGGATGGAATTAAAATCACAATATCTGGGAGTTGGAGATGACCTCCAGGATTCTCTCCTCCAAACCTTCCCAGAAGTTTGAGAAAGTCCTCTGTACATACCCTACCAGAGCACAGACTGTGTCTGAATACAGGAGATATGCTCCATCTATTACCTTCTGGGGAAAGAGATGGTGATACAGTTTAATAGAAAATCAATAGATTTTGATTTTTAAGTTTGAATATCTGACTCTTTTATTAGCCATAGGACAGTGGGCAAGTCACTTTTCCTCCTGGGGATATGCCACCAACTCCTTTTCCTCTCTGTCCCTCGTGATAATCTCTTGTCAAGTTAAACATCTGCAGCTCCTTACAGTAATTCTCAGAGGGTCTGGACTCCATTCCCTCATCATCCCAAGTTAATTTTCTATGGCTCTTCAAGGTTTTCAATGTCCTTCTAAAATGTGATGCCCAGAACTGTGCTCAGCATTTCAGAGATGATCTATTGAAGCAGGGGACACTGCGACTGTTACTTCTTCATTTTAGACACTGTGTTTCTATTAATAGATGCTTTGAATCGTATGGCAAAAGTCCATTCTCAGTCTTCATCTCCCCAGAGCTACCCTGGCCATTTCAAAGTTGCTGAGGCAGTCAAGTAGGAAATAAAACAAATTAATTGGAGCTCTATTCAAGGCAGAAAATCAATATTTATCCAGTGGAAAGAATGTCAAAATTAAAAAGGGAAAGAAATACATTTTCTTGCTTATCAGAGGAAAGCAAAAAGAATGGACCCATTGGACAATGTCACATGTGAAGTCAAAGTCCTTCACCATCTTTTATTAGAAATAACAGCACTGAATCTATTTTATAGACTTAAAAATTAACTGCCATCAGAATTTGTTGCTTTCATTTTTGTTGCTTTATTAAAGCCCGAATAAGAGAGAAGGCAACTCTTCAATTGCATTTGTTCAAGTAACCCAAAGTAGCTACGTAGAAAAGAAGTCTCAAAGGGGAGGAGAATCAATATCAAACTGATTCTTGACAGAAAATCGGCACTTTCAGAGGTTGGATGAAACACTCACCCTCTAGATGGGCAGCCTTGCTGTCTGATCTCCCTGTCAGGCAGGGGAGCTGTACCGGCTAAACCAAAGCGCAGGACCCCCTTGCTCGGGGAGATGTTACAGCTAACAGTGGCTACCAGAGACACCCCACTTCCCTTTATATTTTGTCATCTTTTTCCTTTGGCAAGAGTGTTGTAGCTACGAAGCATTATGGGTTAGGAGCATTTCAACCCAGATGACCCCAAATCAATGAATTGGTAAGGACTTCAGAAACCATACTTGAATAAGAATCTAGCCCTTTCCTGAAGGCCCCCAGTGAGGAGCAACTTCTTATCCCTCAAGATTCTTCATTTCACTTTTAGATGGGTCAAATATTTAGGAAGGTTTTCTTTATATCAAGCTTATCTTGCTTTTTTAAGTGTTATTCCATAGTCCTAAATCTGACCTCTGGGGCCAAGGAGAACAGGCCTAATTCAACCCTTCAAATACTTGAAAATAGAATTCATATCCTAGCTAAGTTTTCTCTTTTTAAAGCTCATCATGTCCAGCTCTTCCAACTGCTCCTTACATGGATTTATCTTACAGCATTCATAATCCTTGATCAGTCTATCCTGGACATGTTCCACGTTTCCACTTCCTAGAATATGACCCTGAGAACTAAACAGGACACACCAGGTGTGATTTGATCTAAGCAGAGTAAGGAACTATAAATTGTCTAATCTCAAACATTGATTCTTTTAATGAAATCTAATATCTCATAGACTTTTTTTTTGCTGTCATATTGTATTGTTGATTTCTGCTGTATCAGCTTGGAGCCAGTTATTTCTGTATCCTGAGAGTCATCCTGGATAACAAAGAATAAAAAAAAAACTTGCTAAGAATCACTACTAAGAACAACTAAGGCTTACCCTCAATAGATGAACCTCTGGCTAATGGGCTCTCTGGCCTCTGGCAAGTCATGAGACAAAGAGAAACATAAACTTAGGGCTTGTGTCTGTGGTACCTCCTTTATCTTCTGCACTGATGGTGATATTATAGGAAAGAAAGGAGAATTTAAAAGATCCACTAGGTGTTATTGATTTAGTTCAAGCATTTTAAAAAATCTTGTCATTCAGTGAAATGATGGATAGTAAAATCGTGGTGGGAGGTGCTAAGCTAAACTCAGAGTTGAATAAGAAGGGAACGAGCCAGATCACCTTCAAGCAATGTGAAGCTCCTTTAATGATCCTAAGGTTCCCATAAAAGCAAAGGCTCATGTTACTAGTATCAGCATTGCCAGATGGTACTAACGAGAATCAAAAGAAGGTAATGGTAACTGTGATGGACTGTAACACCTAACTGCTGCAGAACCCTAAGGACCAGTAGTGAAAGACATCATCAAGGAATCATCTGATAAGAAAATAAAAATGATGATGAAAAGTACAAATAAAAATGGACTGCTCACATGGTAAGAATAGGTATCCAGACTGCTCTCTTAGTATCTTTTCACTGTCTAGAAGCAGCAAAGGATGTCTCCAGTACACTGGGTAAATCTCTGTTTCATATGTAGTTGGGTAGAGTCAATTCATGGGAGGATGTGGATAGATTGTCGTATGCATCTTTAGAGAGCTTTCAGATTGATGAAATGAGAAATCTAGGGGGAGAGAGTAATTTGATAGCATCAATAAAGTAAAGTTATGCATTATGCTGAACTCAAGGACATAATAGCACAACAGGAAGTGCTTGGACTTTTAGGGAAAGGGGATGGCTCCTTCGTCTTTTTTTTTTTCCAATCAACATTTAAAAACTTACTTCTATTCCAATCTTTTTAAATCCACCAAATTTAATGTACCCTAGTTTTTCACAGAATGGCAGAATCTCAGTTACCAATTGGAAATTATCACAGGAAAGTGAGGAAACTTGAAGGAAATGGGTCTTGTGCTGTTAAGTTGGAAAGTTCCCAATGGTCAGAAATCAGCAACTGTCACACAGCCTTTGAAACATACTTTGATATTTAAAAGCACTGTGGTTCTGTGGTATTGGGACCACTCTCTTGAAACAGGGCACCATATTCCTGGTCTACAGATTGGTTGGAGGAGTATAGCAACTTGAATTGGGGAAAAAAACAAACGTATCATTGTTTGAACATAATCAGTTTCTTTTGTAATTTGATATATTCTATTTTATGTAACTAAAACATTATTCATATTAATCCACGGACAAGTCATTTTTTGTCCACAGGACAAGTGACAACAGCCAAGTCCCATAGCCTTTTTGTATTTATTTGCTTTTGTTTTTTGGCTTCTGTTTTCTCATCTATCAAATGTTGGTCATAAAAGCACCTATCTCCCAAGATTGCTGTCAGGATAAAATGAGGTAATTGTAAAGTACTTAGCCCCATGCTTGATACATAGCAAGTGGGAGATTAATGTTAGCTACTTTTTTGTTACTGTTATTGTTATTAAAGACTCCTACCTTAGTACAGGATTTCCTGGGTTGCCATGCCAAAACTAGTCAGTGAATCAATTAATCATGATCTCTTGGGCAGCCTTCTGGTGAGGAACTTCTTCACTCTTAATTAATTTGATCTTCAGAAAATCACATCAGCTTATATTTGAATCTTACTCAGGTTGGTAGAGTCTGCAAGACATTTTGCTTAGCTCCCCTGGCCTTGGAGATCTCAGAATTGGTCATAGTGACACATGAAGAGAGGTCTAGTGGGGAAGTCACATATAATGCGGATAAAACGTGGTCTGAGGCTATGACTGTGGAAAAGAGCAGAGACTTCCAGAACGCGGGACAGGATGATGAATTGTGCAAAGGCACATGTGCCTGTGGGGGACAAAAGTTGAGGAGATATGAAGAACAGATGAGCAAGGGAAGGAGCAAAGGTTACCATCTATCCTGCTGTTCAAGCAAGGTCTGCAGGTTCCATATCCAGCACCTTTCCTGTTGCCCAATGCTGTTGTCCATTTGCATAATTAATGATGATGGGTAGGATAATTGGGACTAAGGTACATTATCTCATTTGATCCTTCCCACAGTCCCATGAGAGCTGTGCATGTCTAATTATCCACATCATGCACATGAAGTCTAGATTTACCTCAGAATCTTTATTTAAAAATCCACTTCACTGCTGAAGTGTTTTAATGTTTTTACAATTATCTGTCAGCCCGCATGTAGACTAATTTCAGAACACATCAAATGGAGAACTTACTCTATTTTAACAAAAGGGATTTTGAAAGAAACGAGAAAAGATAATATCTCTGGAAACAAAAAGTCTTTAGTGAGTCTTTTAATGAACAATAAACCTCTGAAAGAAGTTTTGTTTGATTTTATAAGAAAAACATGTAATTGCATTCCCCCATATGTCCCCACTTATGGTGAGTTGGTCTTCCAGGCTGCTTGCCTGATTTTCTTCCTTCATGCTTTATTTTTGGGGGAGTGGGGTGTGGGGGAGATCGGGTCTCCCTATCTTACTCAATGAAAAAGTGGAGCACCTAATAATGGGGCCAACCTGCTTCTGGTCAGCATGGAATCTTTGACCTATTTCATTTTCAACCTGTCTGGCTTACCTCTCCTAAAGTATTGCTCCCAGGGACTCACTACATTAGGACTGGACAGTGCAGACAACCCAGGGTCTTAGTGCACTCAAGTGATCCACGAGCCTCAGCAGCAAGGATCATGCTATAAGCTCCCATAGCGTAAGCATTTATTAAGCACCTTCTAAGTACAGGGCAATGGGCTAGGCAAGCACTACTTGGAGAAAGCCCTCAGTGTCTGTATCTTATCCTGCCAGGGGAGCTTCAGAACCTTCCTAAGATAATTCAATAGAAGCAAGTCAGTTTTCCCGCATGATGCTGGTTGACTATTTTAGGTTTTACAGGAATCCAACAATGGCTCTGTAGACCTTCAGTTTGGTAATCGGCCTAATATCTCTCCTCTCCTACACTTTTCTTCAGAGCTAGCTCTTGCAATGTGAGTATCAACCTCATTATTCTATGTGCTTTGTTTTCCTCATCTGTAAAATTGGGGGTGATAATATTAACACCTATCTCAGCCTTGTGATGGAGAGAAAAGGAGGTCTTGGAGAGAGAGGTCAAGGATGTGGGAGTTTTCATTTTGCAGATGAGAAAGCAAAAAAGCAGAGAGAATGGCGTGTCCACAATTACACAGGTAGTGAGTCAGAGCCTTGATTCAAAGTCCAAGTTGAGCCCCCTTTCTGTAATCCCACATGGCCTTCAATTATTGTTCTAAGACAGAAGGATCTATTTTGCTCATTTGGATTTTTTTCTTTTTTTTTAGGAGCTATATAGCAAAAGTATCCAAACTTTTGAAAAACTCATAGAGGAAACATTTCTTCAAACCCTCTTGAGACTGACTGGCCTTTCCTTGGGAGAATGTGAGCACTTGAAGCAAGATGTTCAACAGAGTGCAGCCCTTGAGTTGGAGAAGTCAGACCGATTCCGAGAAAAGCAATGGATACTTTTCCAAGAACTACTTGACCAAGAAAAACAGGTATTGTACTTCATTGTAGCAGTCAGATCAACATCTCTCTGAAAAATTTCCAACTCAAGACTGTAAAAGTTGAAAACAGTATTTGAGCGTATATATGTATATATTATATGGAATACAATACTATATGTACTAGAGGATGCAATATAACAAACACAATATAATATATAGCATATAACAATATAAGGTTATGTACACACCTATGACACAATATGATGCAGTGCACATGCATATATTTACATGTGTGAACACATGTTTATCGCATATCTGCATAGATTCATGTGTGCATAAATATATGCATGTATATACTACATGTCCATATATATGTGTATTCATGTTGTGTATATAGATCATATATATTATATATAGGTAGGTTATATGTCCAGAGAAAAAGACAGGGAGACAGACAGACACACACACACACACAGAATGGTAGGTCTCAGTACTAGCAGTGAATCCCATGAAACGATCACATTATTTGAAAGTTATACATTTCCATGAAGCTGGAACCACTGAACATATTTTGCATAATTATAACTTCCAATTTGAATTAACTTGAAAATTTGTATAAATGACACCATTTCACAGAATTCATTATTCACAGTGATTGGGAAGTAATGGTAGGGAAGTAGGTAGGTAGAGAGATAAAAAGAAAGAAGGAAAGAAGGAAAGGAAAGGGAAAAAAGAAAAGAAAAAAGAAAGAAAAAATTGAGATATGGAAGAATTGTGTTCTAGGATTGGAAAAAGCACAAAAAAAGAAAGGTACCAGTCTCAATTTGTTTTATCTTCATAGGCAACAGAGAATCACTGAGAGTTTTTGACTAGGATAGTAAAGTGGATCCCAAGGAGAAACTGGGAGCATGAGAGCAGTGAAATGTTCAGATGTCATCTATGAGACTATGGGAGATGTAGCAAGTGGGTAATTAGAAAGTCAATATCTACTAGTTTTGAATAGAAGTCTGGGTTTCATTTTGATATAAAAGCAGGGGCAGAACCAGTGTCTTTAGAAAAATGTTTCAAATCTAGCTGTAGCCTCTCAATAATGGAAATAACTTGGTTATTTTAGGTTATAGTAATATTTAAGTTTTTTTTCTCTTCTTTTTTTTCTTTTTTTTTCCTATTCTTTTGTTTTCTTTTGATTTGTGGATTTTTCTTGGCACATCCAGAACTTTTTCAAGAATAGCTTCATGTGCAAGTAAGTTTAAGGACCTCATCAACTGATTAAATAAGTCTGATCAAGATAGCATTTCCTTGGCTTGTATAAGTCATAACTAATTTACTGATTGATTCTTTAATTGCTTTAAATTGCTCAAGATATTTAGAGACTGTCATTCTCTCTCATTTTCCACATTGCCTCATTAATGAAGACATGAGGAATAAACTTTGCATGAAGGTAAACAGAGGGTTGATGTCCTCTCAAATATACCTGCCTCCCAATTCATCAACCTCTTAAAAGTCCATGATCTACATGATAGGTTTTCAAACACTGGCACAGTTTCCAAGTGCAGCCTGACCAGATTAAAATGTTATTGGAAATATTCAGCAAAAAAATGAAAAATATGATAAAACATAATATGTTTATATGTGGTTTTTTAAGTCAAAATGTGGCTTACAAAGATCCCCATGTGGGGCAGCTAGGTGGCGCAGTGGATAGAGTACCAGCCCTGAAGTTAGGAGGACCTGAGTTCAAATCTGACCTCAGACATTTAACATTCCCTAGCTGTGTGACCCTGGGCAAGTCACTTAACCCCAATTGCCTCAGCAAAAAGCAAAAAAAAAAAATCCCTGTGTATGCTTCTTGTGGTCACTGTTCCTATTTAGCTTGATATCACTGATGTACATCATTGCCCCATTTCAGTCCTACAAAGAGAAAATCAAATCATTCAAATGTGTTCTGCCCAAATAATTCCTCTGATCTTGGATTCACTGCAGCTCAACTCTGACCCAGTAATATCATTTGAATCTTTTTCAAGCATGAAGGACAACAACCAACCAAACCTTCTCAATTCTCCACTTTACCATCCCTTCCCCCTACCCTATCTTCCTCAGATTTAATCTCAGAATAAGTGGCTCTTCTACTTACTAGTGCCTACCCTTTTACTTAGGCTCTTGATTCTATTCTTCCCCCATCTTCCTTGGATTTAATCTCAGAACAAGTAGCTCTTCTAATTACTAGTGCCTACCCCTTTACTTAGGCTCTTGATTCTATTCTTCCCCCATCTTCTTTAGATTTAATCTCAGAACAAGTAGCTCTTCTACTTACCAGTACCTACTCCATTATTTAATTTCTAGATTGTATTCTCTCCCATCTCTTCTTGGAGGTTGTTCCATAAATTAATCCCTTCTCTCTGTTTTATTTTTATTCTGTTATAAAGCATTAATTCCTTTCCTACTGTTTACAAAGATATCTAAATATTCTTAATAAAAGCCCTTCACTTGATCCCACCATAATCTCAAGATATTAGATTGACTAATATCTCTGCTCTTTTCATAGTCAAACTCCTAGAAAAATTATATCTATATGTTTTGCCTCTATTTGCTCACCTCTCCCTCATTTCTCAACCTATTACAATATGGTTTTCCTTCTGACCACTCAACTGAAATTCTCTGTCCAAGGTTACCATGGTCATTTAATTGCCAAATTCGATGGTCTTCTCTGAACACTTATTCTTTTTCATCTCTCTGCATTTAATAGTATTAACTATCCCCACCTCCTGGACAATCTCTGCTCAAGTTTTCATGACTCTTTTGTTTCCTTATTCTTTTCTAACTGGGTTTCTCACTCTTTTTTCCTAGATTAACATTTGTGTGACATTCCCTGTATGAAGTTCTATCCCTCTTCTCCTCTGCAGAAGCGCTCTATTCTTCTCTATGTTCTCTCTTAATGATCGTATCTATTCCCATTGAGCCAACTATCTTTTTACTCCCCACAGAAATAATTTTTACCTCATATCCTTGGCTGTCCTTCCACTAGTTTAGATCCTTATTATGTGTTATTAGGTCTGCTGATTGGTCTTTCTGCCTTTGGTTTACCTTTCTCTTGTATCCATCTTTCACCTGGCCAGCAAATTGAACTTACAAAAAACCAGGTCTGGCAATGTCAGTCCTTTGCTCAGAAAACTTCAGTGATTTTCTCTCATATCTGGAATAATAAAGTATGAACTCCTCTGTTTGACTCTGAAAGTCCTTAATAATCTGTCCCCAGCCTGCCATTCCAGGGTTATTGAACATTCTCTCCAGACAAATGGTCAACTTGCCTCAAAGTTGAGGCATTCAAAATATAATACAGCAGGCTCTAGGAGTCAGGAGACCCTAATACTTGGCCATGGGCAAGCAATTGCCTCTCTGAATCTCAAACTCTGTCTATGAAGAGAAAAGAATAAGTCTTGTCCTCCTTACCTCATAGTTAAATTGGAATAAAACACTTTTAAAAGTTCTAATACATGAAATAAATATGAGAAGAGGGTGACAACTTAGGATCTTTCTTATTTTCCTTAAATCTCATTTTTTATCATGGAAGAAGCCTCAGGGTTTCCAGCAATGTAACCACAGAACGCCACCTCTGCAGTCATCAGATTTAGAGCCAAGTAATATGTTGGATAATGTCCCATCTAACCCTCTTATTTACAGATGAAAAGATAGGCCAGACACATTGAATGAGTTAGGTAGTGAGTGGCAAAGTCAGGAGTCTACCAGAGGCTTATTGAATCTAAATCTAGCACGCTTCCCACTATTCCCAGTGTCTACCTTCCATACTTCCAAGTAACTTCAAATACAGGTTATGAATTCAAGGTATGCTAGAAGCTATTAAACCCAACCGTCTTGTTTTAAAGCTAAAAATCCTGCAGCAAAAACTGATTAAATAAATTTTCCAAAGTCACACATTTGGAAAATTAGGAAAGCTATGAAGTATAACTTGAATATGTCTTCTGGACACCAAGTTTAAGGCCCTGTACCAGGGTGTTTAGGGGCCAAGTATATTTGTCCTCTGAGGACTTGTTTAACTAAGCTCAGAGAGGATCTTTACCATGGGGTGAGCTATTAAGGGATAGATTTTGAGACTATGCCAGCCTGTAATTCATACATCTAAATTGCATGCACTGCAATGGAAGGTAGTATGATACATGTAGGCTACGTTTCAGGCCTGTGATTTCTCAAGTGGCTCCATGGTCTTTGTTTGACTTCTCTTTCAAGTACTCAGATATTCGTGGATTAACCTCCCACATAATTATTATAAGGGATAAAAAACACATGGCACAAATTAGCCCCAAGTCCTTGGTACATTCACGTATTTTGTTATTTCAATTTTGTCCAGAGCCTGAAAGCAGGTACCCAAAAAAGGGCGTGTTTCTGGCCTAGAGATGGAGTCAGTCTGGGCAGCTGTGTTTCTCAAGGGTGCAGGGATGAGACCATTTTCTTGGTTTCCTAAGCTTTTGGCCAAGAGGTTTCAAATTATGAACCAAGATGAGTCAGACCTTTAACAAACTCCCTTTGCAATTTCTGATAAATTCTTGCAACTCACGGCTTCAAGAAAAATAGAATTCATGTTACTTGCCTTGTTCTTTGATGACTATTTTCAGGGGACTGATATTAGCTCACATTTAGTGGACAGCTCATATCCTTACACGCTATTTGTTGCTTTGGAACTAAGAGAAAGGAACTTAACTGAAGTGTTACCTGGAATGGATTTGGAATGAGTCACCTCTAATTGACGTGATTCATTCACATATTTATCGTGTGTGTGTGTGTGTGTGTGTGTGTGTGTGTGTGTGTGTGTGTGTGTATAAGTCCTAAATGGAAACCTGTTGGTATAGTGGAAAGTTTGCTAGATTTCAAATGAGAAGACTTGAGGTTCATTTTTCTCTTTTGGCAGTTACTCAGAGGATAGAGTGCTTAAAGTCAGAAAGAGTCTCCTTCCTACGTTCAAATCTGGCCTAGTGGCCTCAGAAACTTGTTAGCTACAGGATCCCGGGCAAGCCACTGAACACTTTTTGCCTAAGTTTCCTTATCTGTCAAATGGCATAGCAGTCTGTTTTCTCTGCCAAGAAAACCCCAAATGAGGTCATGGAGAGTTGGACATGACTGAAATGACCGAACAAACCTTAGACCTTCCCATGCCGGGAGACTCCATTGTATCATCCATAGAAGTCAGGCAGAATTGTTGGATGTTCTGAGGTCCCTTCCACAAGTGACGGGTCATTCCCAAAGCCCCTTTTATGCTCTAAGAAATCTTTCCCACTTCTAAACTCTAAAGATTATTTCATTCTAAAAATCTCTATTTTGTCCCAAGATGCTTTATGCCTCTCACAATCTGTAGTCTAGCCAGAAGGCCCTTTCATCTCTCCAATTTTGGACTCCATGCTCCTAGTTATCTCCTTGCTCTAGCACTTCACACTTTCAAATATATCCAAGCAATTTTCAAACACTCCTAGAATTTATGACTTAATCTTTAATCAAAACATTTTGTTAGCCTGTGATTAAGAAAAAATCAGCAAGCATTTATTAAGTGCCTTCTATTTGTCAGGTGCAGTTCGAGATCTTGAAGACACAAAGAGAATTCACTAATCCTTGCTCTCAAGGAGCTTGCATCCTAATAGGAATGATAACAGTACCTCATTATTACATCATCAATTTTATATTATTGAAAGTCAAAAAAGCTTTGATGTCAATCTATTTCCAGATCATACACATTACCATAATCCAAATGAGAATTCTCTTTCATTAGCCTCCTCAGTCAATTGAGCCAATAGCTATGAAATCCCACAAATCCCATTTATGTCACCTGTTATGATTCATGAAGTATATTCTTCACAACAATCGTGTGCGAAAGGCCTTGTATTGCTTAAAATTCCCATTTTGCAAATGAGGAAACTGAGGCTCAAAGAGTGTAAATGATTTGCTTATCATCACAGAGCTACAGAATAGCAAGGCCAGAACTTGTGCCCTGTTTTCCTTAGCTAAAATCAAAGGGATCTTTCTACTATCCCATGCCTATCTTTCACATTATATATTTTTATTTTTCAATATGTTTCCATGGTACTAGTGTGTGATAGTCTCTCTATCTTCCAGATAAATAAGGCTCGCTGGATATGTTACTCATAGATAAGTGACGTTTGCTCTAATGGTAATTTAGAAAATAGTTTGGGATAATAATCACAACCATCATTATACATCATAGGCATTTAATAAACATTTGTGGATTTTAGGATCATAATTTTAAAAATTCTATACTTCCTAGCTCTTAAAGCTTCACAAAGTTCTTTCTTCAGAAAATCAGAACACTTTCTATGCATTGTATCATTTGAGCCATACAACAGTCCTATGGCAGAAGTACTACAGATATTTCTATGCCTTTTTACAGATGAGCAAACTAAGGCTCATGGAAATTAAGTAATTTGTCTATTGCCAAACAGCTAAGAATTGATATTTCAGGCGCATGCTCCTGGGATCCAAATTCAGCATCTTCCCCATTTTTCTTTATTATCTAAGAACTGTGGTTCAGATGCTTTTTCCCCTTTTTTTTATATATTGTTGAGGAAGCCAGAAGTACTAGGTGATGGAGTCAAGATTCTAGATCTTGACTGTGAAAGTCAATGCTCTCTCTTTTTATCATATAACACTGTCTTTCAAACTCGAGTCAAACTCACCAATTCTGTTTCCTTTGATTAGCTGTGGACCGAAGAGTTTGCCTTGTCTGCCATCATGAAGAAACACTTGTTGGAGAAACATGAGAGTATTATTCATGGAGTACTGTGTCGTCTGGGTGGTCTCAGTGAAGAGTGAGTATAAGTAAATAGACTGGGACATGAAGGCAGGGCAGGATATAGGAAGATTCGAGTGCTTCCGCTTCTTGGACAGGAAGATTCCCTCTCTATCATTTGCCTTTCCAGGGCAGCTAAAAAAGACATAGAACTTATCCACAGCCAGAAGGTAATCATGGAGGGGCACCCCAAAGGAGCAGAGCCCTGCTCTATGTGGCCAGGGAAATAGAAGTCAGTCTTCAGGCTCTGGGAGCTTGGTGGAAATGGTACGCACACATTTGAGAGCCAAAAGGAAGGATGAATATGGAGCCTGAGATCCTGGCACACCGTAGCTTTTCCCTTAGATCTCCTGTCCTTCCTAGTCATTGTGCTATGTGGCATTGAAAGGACACCTCAGGCTGGAGCCCCAGAGTTAATATCTCCTTAAAACCAGGAACACCAAGTCAGAGTGAGAAAGTAGGAAAGACTAGATTCTGTCCAGTAGTCAGGCAGCTAGTACGGTGGTATAGTGAATAGAGTTCTGGGCCTGGAGTCAAGAAGACCCATCTCCCTGAACTCAAATCTTGTCTCTGATACTTAATAACTGTATGTTACTAGGCAAGTTACTTCACCCTATTTGCCTCGGTTTCCCCAACTATGATATGAACTGGAAAAGAAATGTTAAACACTCCAATACCTCTGGTAAGAAGACCCCAAATGGGATCACAAAGAATTGGGAAAGACTCAAATGACTGAATGATGACAGAAGCTCACCTGAGTCCTGGACACCACGGGACTTGATTTCTGATTTCCATTTCTGGAAGGACATACACCTCACTTGTAATGAGAGAAAGCAGTGCATGAGGAGCATGGCTGTCTACCTTGGGAGTCTTAAGAATGAGTACCAATGACTCGAGAGACGAACATAAAAGAAAAGTTAAGAACTGTGCCTTCGCTAGACTATCAAAAGGGAAGCAAGGGACAATTACTATGCACCCTCTGTATAGAGAGAACTGTGCTAGTCACTGAGAGAGATGCACAAATGGATAAAAGATATACTCCCAATCTTCACTTAATTTATAACCAGGTAAGGAACATAAGATAGGAATGCCAATAGTAGAAATTTAGAGCTAGGAAGGAATTGACAGATGAGGAATCTAAAGTACCAAGAAAGGGACCAAGATAACACGACTTAACTAGCCATCTCCAGCATCTTTGCCAGGAAAACCCTAAAGAAGTCACAAAAGTCAGACATGACTGACACTACTGAACACAAAAACTGATCATATCTCTCCTCATGGTATGATTTAGTGTGTTATTGTTAGTGTTCCCTTTTTTTTTTCCCAAAGGGTGAGTTTATTGCCTTTTCAAATTGACTGTTGAATCTTTCTTACAACCAGCCAAAAATGTATTCCTTTATTTGAAACTCACCAAAGCCATTGTGATTGGACATAATGGTGTGTGTGTGTGTGTGTGTGTGTGTGTGTGTGTGTGTGTCTATGTCTATGTTTCAAGATGCTAAAGGTAGAAATTGTCACTAAAACCAGTGCCTTCCCCAGGTCAAGAAGATCCATATCAGAGAAACACAGGCTCATGCTGAGCTCAATCCTCAGAAGACTTGCCCTCCGGAATATTGCTGCAGCCACAATGACTCGGATGCGAATGTCCCGGAAAAAGAGTCTTCTTCGGGAGCTAAAAGAGCAGTACATCCTAGAAAAAAGCTCCTCTCAATGTCAGGATGAGCACCAGTGGCAGCTGCTGAAAGCCATGGTAATTACCACTTTTCTTTGGTTTCTCCATAATGATTTCTCATAATCAGCCAATGCACCCATGGGATGGTAGAGTTGGAAGTGATCTTGCAACATCAAACATGGATTATTCAAGCTCAATGTGATCTTGGACCCAATAGAATGTTAGCAGTGAAAGGAGCCTCAGGGATAATAGTCCCCCTGAAGAGTTTTGGTTTATGTAGTCTAAAGCTATGACTATATATCATATTTAAAAATCATATATATATATATATATATACATATATATATATACATATGCAGATATACACACACCATATTAATAAGTGCTGTGCTAAAAACATCTATAAAGCATTTTAAAAAACCCTTACTATTATTGTGAAAAGTTTTGCTGTTTAGATGCCCTGAGAGGACCTTGAAGACTCACCAGGATCCCCAGACCACATTTTGAGAACCAAATTGTTGCCCTTTCTGGAGAGCTTTACAGTTGCAAAGGATTTTGTAACAGTGTCAGATCTGAATCTCCCAACAGCCCTCTGAGGTACATCGTTTAAACATTGCTATTCCCATTTTGAGCGACCTCCTCAGTGTTACTCAGCTATTAATCAGTATTTCTTAAGTGCCTACTCTGCACCAGACACTGTGCTAAGTGCTAGGGATACAAAGAGAGGTGAAAGATACTGCCTGTCCATAAGAAGCTCACAAATGATGGGGGAAGAAAACCAGCAAACAGAAAGGTGCAAACGGATGAGATGCAGGTAAATAGGAAATAAGGGGAAACATTAGAATGAAAGTGTTGCGGAAGGCTTAAAGATGTAAAACAGGGGATCTTGGTTGAAGCAAGCCAGACAAGGCAGCAGGCTGAGACGGGGAGGGGGGCAGAGAAAGCTGGGCCTGGGAGACAGCCAGACAACACATGGGCAGTCGTGGAGGAGGTCAGTGTTGCTGGACCAGAATACCCGGTAATGAGGTCCCCATAAGATTAGGAGAATGAGGGCAGAGGTGTCAAGGGCTTTGAATGTCAAACACAGGATTCTGCATTTGATCTGGCAAGTATTAGGGAGGCATCCGAGTTTATTGGGGAAGGGGATGACATGGCTGCCTGAGCTTTAGCCAAACAACCTTGGCCCTGGCACGAATGAATCAAATGATGTGCCCAAAGCCATGTAGGCAGGAGAAGACACCGGCCCCACATGAGCCCAATGGAGAGAGAACTGGGCGTGGATCTGCCTCGGTCACAGGAACCCACATCAGCTGATTTTTGCAGCAGCAATGAGGAAGAGTATCAGACTTCTTAGTGAACTATTGGACAGAACCCTAGGTACTAGTTGTGTGGCCTGAGCAAGTTATCTGACCTCTCTGTTACTCAGTTTTCTCGTCTATATAATGGGGACAACAATCTCACAGACAAACACACCATCTACCCACTCAGCTAGGTAGAACAGGAGCCAGAGCACTGAGTTTAGAGTCAAGACATGAGTTTAAATCCAGCTTTTTGAGTCAGGGAAAGCCACTTAACTTCTGTTTCTCTCAGTTTCCTCAACTACAAAATGGGGATTATAGTGAGGTCTAGCTCCTAGGATTGTTATGAGAATCAGATGAGATAGTATAGGTAAAGGACTTTGTAAATTTCAAAGAATCATATAAATCATATTATTATTGTAATTGTTATTATGTGTTTTGACAACATTTAAGGTTTAAGTAGTTTATAAATGCCTTCTTAAAATAATCCCAGAACCAGAATCTAGTGTCATAATTAATTTCTCAATTTAAAAGTATTTACTAATTACCAACTATTTATTAGTCACTCTTCCAGATCCTGAAGAGAAAACTAGCTGTATATGACATTGTGTTACATATAGTAGGAGAATAATACATGCTTGATGAATTGATGGAAAAGAGTTACCTCCTATACCTCTTAGGACAAATAATCTTAAACTGTGTGTGTATGTGATGGACCCCTTTGCTAGCTAGGTTCATAATTGAAGGAAATGCTACATTATAGTTAGAAATTAGTGAAAATCAAGATGTAATTTTTCTCCCCTCCTATGTTCATGAATTCCTTGAAATGTAGTCCCAGATCCCTTGGGGATCCATGAGCCTCGGCTTCAGACCTTTTGTCTTAAAGGAGGACTTTGATTCTTGATTTAGCTATGTTGAATAAAAGGCAGGGATTTTTTCACCTTGCCATAGAAGCAGAAACAAAGTCTGAGGATAAAGGAAATGATAGAACTTGGGATCTGAGTTTTCTGTGTGTTCTTCGTTTTTCAGAAATCAGATTTTCCTTGTCATATTGTTGGACTCTGGGACTCCTGGTTTTTCTAGGTCTCACTACCCTCCTCACTCATTTTGTCTGCTCTTTTCCATTTCCTTAATTTACTCATTTATCATGCGCAGATTGCAAGCTGAGATCTGATGGGTTAAATCTGATTTCACAAAGGTAGAAGATGGTATTTATGAGGAAAGTTAAACAGGGCTCAAAATCCTTTCAAGTCTTCACATAAATCTGGGATGAAAGCCCCATGTTTCACTCTGGTGGGTGCTCTAGTGTCACTTGTGACTTCTGATTCCTATTTGTCAATAGAGCTCCATGCCCAAGATCAGGAACTGTGCATCTGCATGTCATTGTTCTTCTCTGACTTCCCTCTGGTTCCAAACCCCAACAGAGAGCTCAGCCTCCTTTGGAGTCTTTGGACTCCTGAATGTCTAAGTCCTTAGCAAGGCCGTCAGCTTCCCCAAAGGTCAGGGGTACTCTAACCCGCTATTGTGCTTGTGGAGCTTCTCCCTTAGTCACCTAAGGTTCCAGCGAAAGAGGGTGCTCGGGCAGCTGTCCTGCCTTCCCTGGGTGTCAATCTGGTCGATATGAGATGAAGTTATCAGCTACAGCTTTAGAGAGCACTTTCACAGAATGAATCATCTAAGAGTCAGCAACTGTTAAACCTGAAAGCAAAGTCAGATTGCTTTCACCATCAAATCACCAAATTCAGAGTTGGAGTGAAGGTCAGAGGCATGTCTCATCCAAATGTTCTTGTCTGTCTGTCTGTCTCCTCTCTGTCTCTGTGTCTCTGTTTCATTTCACTATAAGCATATACCACAATTGTTCCCAATTGATGGGGATCCCCTTAATTTCCAAATATTTGTCACCACAAAAAGAACCACTATAAATCTTCTTAAAATATGGATTCTTTTCCCCTTTTATGATCTCTTTGGGATGCAGACCTAGTGGTGAGATCCAGTTTTTTTTTAGTCTTAAAAAACATTTTTTTAAAGAAAAAAAAATGAGGGTTCTCTAAGTACATTTGGGGGAAAGTTAGCCTCACTTTTCTTTCGTTCCCTCTGTAGGAGTCTCGGATCCTGGAAGAAGAGCGGAAAGTAAAGGAGGAAACTCAACAGACACGCTTAGAATTCCATCAGCAGTTCATTGTGGAAGTACAAGAATGTATCCAGTTTTTGCACCAACACATGCAGCGGGTGATTGGCGGGGCCTTGCTTGAGCACGCTCGGTGTGATACGGCCAAGAGCCAGGCCAAAGACAGAGAGGACTTTAAGGTAAGATGGACTCTTGGACTCCTTGAAAAGTTTGTCATAAGAAGAATTGGGGAGAGAGAAATGGGAGAGATTGGTGGAAAATTACACTTTCTGAAAGCAAGAGAATATTATTGTGCAGTAAGAAAAAGGACTTGGAGGAGTCTGAGAAACATGAGATGTATTGCATAACAAAATAAGTAGAATCAAGAAACCAATGTACTCCATTTTGGCTCTCATCATAGCTATTTACTGGAAGTCACTGTAGCCAACATATAAATGGCCAGCGATGGTGGCAGAGTTACCTGGGGGGAGATCTTCTTAAGTTCTCACTTTGAGGAAATGGCACATAATTGACAAGGGCTTTCCCCTGTGCATGAATGTCCCTGTATCATGCACCTCTGAAAAATAGGATCCTGTAATATCGTTGGATGTATGTATCATATAGCATGTGTATATGTAACATGGAGCATGTTGGTGCTAATATTGGGAGCCAGCTGCATGATACATACATGGGTTGGATTATAGGATCTGAGTCAGGAAGATCTGAGTTCAAATGCTGCCTCAGAAACTTACTAGATATATGATTCTAGGTGAGTCACATGGCTGCCTTAGTGTCCTCCTCTGTAAAATGGGGGTGATAGTGATGCATGCCTCCTTTGTAAGACACCTTGCAAGTCTTCAAGTGTCATATAAGTGGTAGCCATTCCTCTGGTGCTCCCTGCTGCTAGCCTGTGAGGCTCATAGTGACCCAAGCCAGGTGTTTTCAGTGTTTTTGCTGTGCTTCCCCTGCTCGGCACACGGGAGTTCACAGCTGGAAGTCGTCTATGACTTTGTTCTTCTCAATTCTAAATTTAAACATCCATAACCACAGTAGAAATCTAGAATTCTGGGTGAAAATGCCAACTTCCCTTACCTGCCGCTCTTTTTAAAGCATTAAAAACTCCGACATGTTTTCAGAAACTCTCCAGCTTGTCTAGATTTCTTTGTGAACTTCTATCTGTTCTTTTCTGGGCACTGTTTCAAGTGATTCAACCGTGCTTTTGTGCCATAAAACTCATCCTTGACTCTTTCCTCTCCCTCTCCCCACGTCCAGCAAATTGCCAACTTTTGTCCTTTCCAACACTCCCCAATCTCATCATATCTGTAGCCTCCATATTCTCCCCATTTTGGCATGAGGAGCACGGTGAGCAGCAGCAGAGAGGAGCCAAGACGAACCGGAGCACTCCCTGAGCCTGCACTTTTCCTTTTTGTTTTGGCACAGGGCACGCTGATCGAAGCAGCCGTAGAAAGTGTCTATGTGACCAGCAACAATGTTAACAGGCTCGTGTCCAGTTACTACCAAGAGATTGGGAAAATCATGCAGGCTCACGAAGAGAGAAAATTGCAGCAGCTCAAGATGTTACAAGGTAAATGTCCCCTATGGTCTGAGGCTTCCTTTGGAGAGTCGACGCCATCATTGGTTTTGCTTTGGGGAATAAATAGGTTTTAATTGGACGTGACCTCTATTTAGAAATATATTGGGAAAATAGTAAACTATCTGCATATTAATGATTTCCCAAATTAAATGGGCTAGTGATGGAGAGAGAAATAGACATTGATAAAGTAGTTATTGTGGGGTAAGGCACTGTGCTGAGTACTTTTTTTATAAATGTGATCTCATTTCATTCTTACGACAATTCCGCAAGGTAAAGTGATATTATTATCCCTGTTTTATATTTGAGCACTCTAGAACTCTACTTACTGCTTCTAGCTAATTAACTGGATCAGCTAGATAGCATGTTGGATAGTATGTGGCCTAGAGTCAGAAGAACTGAATTCAAATCCAGCCTCAGACAACTAACTATCTACATGTCTTTGGACAAGGCACTTATTGGTCTCAGTTTCCTTATCTTTAAAATGGGGATGATAGTAGTACCTGTCTTCTAAATATGAGAATCAAATGAGATAATAAGTGTAAAGTACTCCGCATAGTGCCTGGCATGTAGTAAGTACTGTATAAATGTTAATTATTTGTTGTTACTATCATTATTGTTATTAATTAAAGAAAAGTGGAATATCCTTTCTCAATGTCTTACATCTTCAAGAGATGGGAATAAGTATTTAATACTGTTATTGTTATATATATACATACATATATGTATATGTGTATACATATATATACAGAGACAGAGAGAGAGAGAGAGAGAGAGAGAGAGAGAGAGAATGTGTTAGAAATACTGGGTGAGGGTCAAGATGTGTGAATTTTCATCCTTGTTTTTTTTACTGTGTATATGATTTAGGAGGTAGTACTTCCTTCCCATCTCCAGGTGTCTCATCTGTAAAATAGGGTGAGGGAGAGAGAAATGAAATGATTTCCAAGATCACTTCCATATCTCAGATTGCTTGTTCTTTGTTCTAACCTCTCTTAGCTCCGACCTTTTCGTGGATGTTCAGAAGGCATCTAGACCAACTGATAGCCAAATAGGAATTCCCTCTAGGAGAGCCCCAACAGATTATCATCTGGGATTTAATTGAAAACCCTAATGCTGGGAAAATCACTCTTCCTTTAAGATGACTGTTCCACTAAGCCAAAATCTGTCATTTTTGCCAGATAGACCCAAGCATGTTCTCATCTATAATATAAAGTTCATCCTAGCTCTCACATTTTATGTTCTATGTATTTATGGTCCCATCCACCTCTGACATTTAGCATTAAGGACATTTCCCGTATGAACCCCTCAGCTCGGGGTCTCACAACAATTTGTCTGGAGAGAAGCAGTATGGTATGGGCCATATCTACTGCCTCTTACTTCTGCAAAGAATCATAGATTCTTCAAGTAAAAATATCTAAAGAAGCTATGATTTCATCTGTATAAGGAGTTCCAGAGGATGACAACTCCTTCCACAAAAAAATAATAATAATAATCAGCCGCCAATCTCAGCGTAGCCTGTGGCAATGAGAATTTAAATAACTTATCTAGCATCAAAGAACCAATATGTCAGAGTACCCACTGGAACTTGTCAAGACCATTATAGCATACTACTTGCTGGTGAAATGTAATAAGTGATTATAAACATTCAAATAGTGGGATTATAGATTTAGAGCTGAAAGGTAAGTTAGTGTCATTGTCTCATTTTACAAATGAGTAAACTACAATTACTACTGTTATTCTTAAATGACTTTACCAAAGTCACACAGCTCCTTAGAACAAAGCCAACATTAACCCATGTCTACAGACTTTTGTCTAAGACCCTTATTCATATATTACACTTGCTCTGATTAGAGTTGTGAAAATCTGAAGATCTCAAGTAAAATTTATCTTTGAAAGATTTTTTTCCTAGTCACATTAATAACATCTCAAGAGAAAAGTATGACTATTTTGTTATGAAACAATATATATTTAACTTGTCACAAAGTTGGGAGAAGAGCAATTTTGAACTGATGGTTTAATGGGAGTACTATTCTTTTTAGCTGAAAGGATGGACAATTATAAGCTTCAGAAGAAAATGGAATTGAGTGACCCATTACCAAGTAGAAATGTGTCAAGCCCCGCCTCTGATGTCCCCAGCACTGTCCATCAAAGGTAAGGTTTTTGCAGCTTCTCACCATTAGCCGTCCTATTAGTAATCTTGACATTTTTCTTAATGAATGCTTACCACAGGCTCAAATGTGCAAACTACCATTCACAGCCCAGACCGGCTATGGTCCCTGTCTGTCAACAAAAGCAACCAAATAGAGCACTACTGGCTAGAGAAGGCACAGGAGAGTCCATTCCATTTTATGTAAGCACATTACTGATAGCTTCCAAATATCTTGTAACTGGTCAAATAAAGTGGTTTTCTCTTAAGTAAACCCTCCATCTTTCCAATCTGGTTTCACTTTACTCTATTTCATTCACTAGATGTCAATCAAATTTGACTCTGAGCTGTTCCTCCAACTTCACAATCCATCTCTGACCTCTATGCTTTTGCATAGACTCTAACCCCTGTTGTTTCTCATCTCAACCTTTCAGATTGCTCGCCTCCCTTCAAGGTTTACTGTGGGTGCCCTTCTTTGTGAAACTAGGACTCTAATAGGGTGAATGAAAGATTTTCACAAGCACTGATATCAGAGGCAAACTTCCTTCTTCATAGACTTTGCTCCAGTACTTCCTCTCCAAGACAGCCACTGAAACACCCTTACAAGTCCCTGGCCTGAACCATCTCCTGTCCTTCTCACTGCAAAGTATGTCCTTGCTCCTGATCCCACATACTCAGCCTGAAACCTTGAAGTAGTCTTTTCTATTTTTCAGTTATTTGTTCCTTTTTTACATCTGAAATCATTTGTATGCAAGGCCCTTTCTAGTTCTGGATTTCCCATATTTTCTAAAATAAAATTATTTTGAGCCTTCCTATCGTGTATCCTGTGTCCTAAAGTTCTCCCTGACCCTACAATTCCACATTTGACCTGCTTTGACTTTCTATATAATCCTTAAAACACCACATACATTTTAATTATTAGTTGCATAATGTTGGTGCAAAATGCACCTTATATACTAAAGTCCTTGCCAGATCTTCAATTCTATGTTTTTTGTCTAGCAGTCTAATCCTGGTAGTCTGTTTTAAGATCTGATCTATCTTTGATTTCCTATGATTCTTAGATTGACAGAGACTAGAAATGCAATATATTACGTAGTGATGGCTATATCCATAGAGCCATGGGGTGAGACCCTATCCAGTAACCATTCGAGAAGCAGAAATGGGTAGTTGGTCACTTACCATTGAGGGCTATTGAGTTGCTTTTTGTGGACCTGATCATAACAATCAAGTAGGATGGACTTCCTGGACTTTGTGTCATATATAGGTGATGGAGAAACTCTCAGGACCTGTCAAATCGATGCTTATTGAAGTGTAAATGAAACAGATACTAAAGCAAAGTCATATGTTGTGTAATTATGATGATCAGTCTTTTCTGGCCAAAGAGATGAATTATACATATATCTTCTGTCATTAACTATAAATAGATGACTGAGGGTGCAGAACATCAGACTTACATACTATAGCCATAATTTTGTCTTAGTATTTTAAGTTGTTTTTTATTTTAAAATTTAATTAAAAATTAAGCAAAATATCCCAATGACTGTCTCACTATGTATATGATATTTTGTCTAAAATTTTCCAACCTCTCCAGCATGAGAGAAGAAAATATGTTTCATTATCTATTACCTGGGACTTTCACTGGTTTCTCTATTACTTCTAGTTCCCCCTTCCTTGGTGATTTTTTAAAATTTACATGGTTATAGTCATTGTTTATACTGTTTATCTTGCTTGGAATTGGTGTGTATTAATGTTCCACATTTCTCTAAGTTTTGCCTAATTTTCATTTTTTTACTTTAAAATTATATTTCAGTCATTTTCCCCAATGAATGGGTACCCACTTTTTTCAGTTTTTACTATCACACAGCATGTTGTGTATTATATATATATTATATATATATTACATATTATATATATTACATATATATATATATATTAGATCTTTGATTCTGTCTTTTACTTCCTTGCTGTGTAGCCCAGTAATGGGTACTTAGGAAATCATCATTGGTATTATTATTGATGTTATTTATATAGTCAAATTATCTATTTTATCATTTACCAAGTCCCCTGTTCCTTATTTGGGTAATGATTCTCCCTCTAACCATAGTTGAGAAAGGTACTTTATCTCATTCTCTCCTAAGATTTTTATGGACTGACTTCTAATGACCTTTTGAATGATCAGGTCAGCCATTAATTTTGAGATTATTATGGTGGTGGAAGATGTTGCTTTAAACCTAATTCATTTTCTGAATAGTGTTTCCAATTACATTTTAAAACATTTTAATGTTCTTTTTGAAGTTTTGCGTTCCAAATTTTCCCCCTTCCTGTCTTTTCTCTTTCTCTGCGACTCTAAGCAATTTGATGTAGGTTATACATGTGCAGTCAAGCAAATAATATTTCTATTTTAGTCATATTGTAAAAGAAAACACAGCCAAGAAAAACAGAAACAATACAAAATAAAGAAAGTGAAAAATAGCATCTTTCAATCTGCATTTAGAAGCTGTCAGTTCTTTCTCTAGAGGTGAATAGCATTTTTCATCATGAGTCCTTTGGCATTGTGTTGTATCATTGCATTATTGAGAATAGCTAAGTCATTCACAGTTCATGTATAAGATTGATATTACTATGTATGATGTTCTCTTGCTTCTGCTCACTTTACTTTGCATCAGTTCATGCAAGTCTTTTCAGGTTTTTCTGAAATCTATCTGCTCATCATTTCTTAGAGCACAATAATATCCCATTATTCAAGTTGTTCACTCATTCCCCAAATGATGGATCCCCTCAATTTCTAATTCTTTGCTACAGCAAAAAAGCTGTCATTTTTATATTTATTTTGTATTTATAGTTATTTTTGGTCCTTTCTCTCCTTTCTTTTTATCTCCTTGGAATACAGACCTGGTAGTAGTATTGCTAGATCAAAGGATATGCAAAGTTTTATAATCCTTTGGATATAATTTCAAATTTCTCTCCACGATGGTTGGATCAGTTCTCAACTCCACTTCTAAACCTAATTTCTATCAGATTGATTCCAATTTTGGCAGAAATTTTTTTTAATTAAAAAGAGAGTGTGAATAATTTACATTTTTAGATTTACCACATATTGAACTGTTTTCAGTTTCTTCTATTTTTTGCATCTAGACTTTTCTACTGATCTTTATTTTTTTAATCAGTATCAAATACTGTGATGAATATTGTTTTCATATTAAGGAGTTGAACAGGGGACCTTGCTCATCTGACTCTGTCAGTGTTGCAGGTATTAGAAACAGTGAGATAGAAGGACCTCCCTTTAAAACTTTGAATGGCCCATTTACAAACATCAGTGGGAATGTGGAAGTCAGGAGTGCAGACCCATAGATTGCCTTGAGCCTGGAATAGTTACTTGGCCCATCCAAACTGTGAATATGTTAGAGATGGGAAATAGGCCATCTAACTACTGTAATTCAAGATCTGATAATGTTATCTTTCCTTCATTCATGCTTTGCTCATCATTTTATTTGATATTCTGGCTGCTCTTACAAATGAAATTTGTTAGCTGGGTTTCTTTGTTACAAAGGAAGGCTCACTAAGGGGTTGGAAGGAGGAAGAATAAAAAGGTAAGCATATCTAAAAATTACTGTGTCATAAAGACATAAAGAAATAATACATCTTTTCTTTAAAAGTTCAGTTAAAAAATAAGAAACATCTTATTCAAGGCCAAATGCACAATAATAGGCTGTAATAGATCTGAAGGTTTTATGGGATTAACACAATTAAGAGTCAACAGTGTTATATGGCAGCTGAAAACCCAAATCAAGCAATGACATGAAGAGAGACCTGGAGTTGGATGAGCGATAGCCTCACTATTTTGAATTGGTCAGACCCTAACCTGAGAATTGTGTTTAGTTCCAAGTGCTTCATTTTAGGAAAGACCGATAAGCAGAAAAACCTCAGAGTAGGGAGTCTAGAGTGGTGAAAGGTCTTATGTAGGTATTAGTTGGAAGAACTTAGGATCTTTTGCCTGAAAAAGGGGAAGATTTAGGAGGACAGGTTGGCTACGTAGTGAAGTATTTGAAAGCCTGTCCAGAAGAAACACTAAGAATTCTGCTTGATTCCTACAAGCATGAGCATGGATGAAAATTTTACTGAAACTAACTTACTTGTAAAGCTGTATCTGGCTCTTCTTGCCTCCATTTGAGCATTCTGGGCAAAGATAGACACATGAAAATGAATTTTCCTGACTCCAGACCCAGCATTCTGTGCACTATGGTGCCCCTTCTTGCCCATCACTAACCTCAGTATTATGCAAAAGTGGAATAGTTCATCTCGGAGAACATGCATCCCACCTCATCAGAGCTCTTTGGAGTTCAGAAATTCACTGACTATGGGAAATACTAGAGGTGGAAATCTTGCTCAGAGAAGGTGATACCAGATACTAATACTGGCAAGCTATCCTAACTCCAGTGGAAGGGCATCCTAAGGGAGAAATAGAAGTAATTAACTTGGAGCAAGAGGGTCAAGTTCCCTTGGCCACAATGTTTCCTCAGATTCCCCTGGAAACAACCCAGGATTCTGAAACCAAAGTCTCCAAGAATAACATCAATCCTTAAGAGACATCAGATGCTTCCAACCCATCCTTGACTGCCATGATACAGGGAAGCCTCTCTTGCTTGCCTGATCTTGCCTGATCTCAGACATTTAATTTTGCTTGCCTCAGTTACTTCATTTACAAAATGAGCTGGAGAAGTAAATGGCAAAGCACTCCAGTTTCTTTGCCAAGAAGACCCCAAATGGGGTCACAGAGAGTTGGACATGACTGAAACTAAACAACAACCCCCATGGGAAAGTGCCTTTTCATCCTTGCCACCAATACCACCCACTACCAACTGAATTTTACTGAGGGCAGGTAAGCCCAAGAATATCTCCCCCCCCTTACATAACCACACATCTGAACATCAGCCCTGTTTTCTCCTGGCTCTCAGGCTTTACTGTGGCAACATTTAAATATCCCTTCAGGTACTTCAGCCCTTGCTGTCAGAACACTTCCCTCCCCCCCCCAAAAGTTCTTTTCATCAAATCATTAAATTAACACTAGAAAGGCAGCAGTTTCTTTTCTGAAAATAAACATTGCCATCTGCCTTACTGTTTTGCCCTAAGTGCTGCTGGGCCTTTTTCTCAAAGTTGCTGTGGAAAACTTTCATGTGTCTGTGTTACCCTGTCAGCAATCTGACTTCTTCTTCAGTGCTTTGTTCCCCATATCCCCAGGGCTTTGCCCATAGTAAGGGCTGAATTCATTCTTTCATGGCATTGATAATCCCTTCCCACTGAGATTGCTCGGTACTGTAGTGCTACTGACCTATTTTTATTAAACTAGTATCCTTGAAGCTGTGTTTTGATTTCTCTCCAGCATTCAGGAAGCATTTCTTCTCCTCTAGGCCCACTATCTTGACTGCTGTCCCTTGTGATCATTGATAGAGGTTTTTAGCTTCCTGGTTGTGATTTAAAATGTACGCTGTGACCATAGATCATTATAAAGACAAAAGTTGAATGCATTTAGAATTCCCTGAGTGCCCAGACTGAATTTTGTAGCTTTGTTTACGTGTTTTTACGTTATGTCCAACTCTTCTTTGCTGTACTTGGGTATTTCCTGGCAGAGGTATTGTAATTTCATTTCTTTCTCTACCTAGTTTTACAGATGAGTAAACTGAGGCAAATAGGATTAAATGACTTGTGTAGGGTCACACAGTAAGTATCTGAGACTGGAATTGAACTTAGAAAGATGAATCATACTGACTGCAGAATCAGTTGTCTATCCATTGTACCCCCTTAGCTTTCTAGAGGAGAGAGTGAGACTTGATGACTTTACCAGTCCTGTCTCTTTAAATCCAACCTCCTTGCATGGCATAGCATCACCTCCCTGTCATGGTCCTCTTTGAGATCCAAAGGCAAACAAACAATCTGTAAGCAGTGGGAGCCAACTCACTGGGGACCCAACTGACCAGTTCCAATTTAGCAATGCTCCTTCCCTCCTGTCTTCTTTCCTTCCTTCCTTGCTTCCCTCCCATTTTCCTTTCTCTTTCCTTTCTCCTCTCCTTCTTTCCCATCCTCCATCCCTCTCACTTTCCTTCCTTCCCTCCTTCCTTCCTTCCCTCCTGCTCTTCTTTCCTCTTTCCCTCTTTATTTTTTTCTCTCCCTCTCACTTTCCTTGAGCATATAGTTTCACTATTGATTTCTTGAAATACAGCATTGGAAAATCAGGCTTTGATTTAAGGTTCAAATGGAGCTGCTTGCCCATGACTTAATCCCAAATCACTCTGGCTCTCACTTATTGACCAAAAATAGTTCTGAGTCCAAGACTTGCTTGGTTTGTTGTTTGGATTTTGATGGTTCAGAGTGAGTGGAAATAGCAATTGTTTCTATTTTGGCCAGAAACCCTCAGGATCTTCCAGTCCCACATTGATTCTTTTTGACTGGGTTAAAAAAAAAAAAAGGCATTTTTGCCTCAATTTCTACCTAGCCTTAATCACTGATTGGATTTTGCCTCATTCAAACTGAAACCTGGGAAGGACCTTAGCTTAAAAAGGCCATGGTCTTCCATGGCTTCCAGGACCATCTTCAATCATCCGGTTACTCCTTTTCTTCCAAGCTCCTTCCCCAAGATGACAAAAATCTGAAAGAAGTCATACATGTGCAATCGTTTTAAGCATATTTCCATATTAGTCATGTTGTAAAGGAAAAAGCAAAAGAAAAGAGAAAAACTATGAGTAAGAAAACAAACAAAAAAGTGAAAATAGAACGCTTCATTCCACATATAGTCTTCACAGATTTTTCCCTGGTTGTAGATGGAATTTTTCATCCCAAGTCTATAGGAATTGTCTTGGATCGCTGTATTGCCGAGAAGACCTAAGTCTGTCATGGTTGATCATCATATACTCTTGCTGTTATGGTGTACAATGTACAATCTCTTGTTTGATGCAAGGAAATGAAAGTCTAATGGTGTATTTTTGGGAAATGGAGTACCTGATTGAGGGAGATTTGGGGGAGGGGATCTTCCCGAAGTCCCTCAAACTGCATCACACAGGTGTCAGTTTCTTCTGTATGTCATATAACTAAATTCTTCTCCCCTCAAAAAGAAAAAAAAAACCTGTCCAAATAAATTTGTGATGAAGAGCTATCAGGAAATTTATTTTATGGAAACATTAGGAAAGCATTTGAAATATCATCTTATACACCAATAGAGTGATAAGATAAAGTAATGATAATAGTAGAGACTTTTTGGAAGCATTTTATACCCAATATTGTTTTTCTTCTCAGAACAGAGGTAAATCATTTATGAAATCATTACTTTTTTTCTCAGAAATAAAAAGTGATTTACTTAAGGATAAACAGCTAACAAGTAATTGAGTCAAGATTCAAATTTGAGTCCATTAAATCTAAGTCTGGAGTTCAGTTGAAACAACTGAACCTCAGCTGCCTCTTTAATTTGGAGACACCACCAGCTAAAATGGGAGCTCTGCCAGTTACCATTAGAAATCCATTTCTGAGTATAATATCTGCCTATTTTTTGTGAATCAGTGACTTGCCAAGGATTCCATACCTAGTAAGTGTCAAGTTTCTGAGGCTAGATTTGAACTCAGGTTCTCCCAGCTCCAGCATGGACCAGTGTTCTGCCCACCATGTCCACTTTGTTGGCCCAATATCTGCTTGTTCTTTAGGATACCTGGCTTAGTGCCAGAATTTCCCCAATAGTTTCCTAGGAAATGTGTGTCTTTATTAGTCTATTGCCTAATAAGAGAGGGGACTTGCTCTGCTTGGCCCCAGAAAACAAAATTCTCACAAATTAGGCAAGGCAAGGGGAGGGAAGGTCTAGAAGGGAATTCTTAAAGAGCTCTCCAAAAATGCCTTGAACTAAATTAGGACTCAGCCAGTTCCTTACCCCTGGGGTCTTGCAGCACAGGCAGAGGGATTTGTTTTTGGAGTACTGTCTAGAGAGAAATCTTGATCAAATACAGTTTGGAGCAGTTGACCTTGGGGTCCTTTTCCATGCAGAGATCTTATAATCCTTGGTCACAGCCTGGGGTCCTTTTCCTT
>JAJPUD010001165.1:398142-453340 GCA_023553655.1 Myrmecobius fasciatus | reverse complement strand
TGCAGAGATCTTATAATCCTTGGTCACAGCCTGGGGTCCTTTTCCTTGCAGAGATCTTATAATTCTTGGTCACACCCTGGAGTCCTTTTCCTTGTAGAGATCTTATAATTCTTGGTCACAGCCTGGGGTCCTTTTCCTTTCAGAGATCTTATAATTCTGGGGTCCTTTTCCTTGCAGAGATTTTATAATCCTTGGTCTCACCCACAGACTGAGCCTGGCTTCCAATTTGCCATTCCCCCTTAGATGTGGGAACCCACTCTTGCCCCGCCTGCATCAGGGGCCCTGGGAATGGGCCTTCCCAACAGCCTCCATCTCCCCTCTGCAACTTAAAAAGATTGCATCCGCTTAGCCTCTGATTCTGAGAACTCGGCCAGCCCTTGTGCTGGACTTGGTGCTATTGAGAGAAAGCTACCTTCTGAAAAGTCTTCCCTAAGAACGATGTGGATGGCTTTTGTTTCCTTCTGCAAGGATGCTGTCACAGCAGAAGAAGTTCCTGGCCCAGTTCGACGTGCATCAGCAGGTTCGCTTGGCGTCCCTGAAGCAGACTGCAGAAGTCATGGATCACCTGGGAGCCCAGCTTGAGACCGAGATGAAGGTAATGTTGACTGAAATGCCTCTTTGGAAAACCGGTGGTCATTCGATTTCATAAAGAACTTGTATTTGTGCAAGTAAATACTTGAAATGGCCAAGGAAAGAAAGCTGGCTTTGTGGGCAAAAGGAAAAGTTTGACTTTATAAAATTCTTTTTTCCCCCGTGAGGTAGGGAGGGTAATATCGCTTCTGGTACGTAAATGAAGAAATTAAGAATTAGAGTCGTTTTCCCAAAGTATTGTTGTTCAGGCAGTTGTTTGCATCCAACTCTCCATGATCCCACATGGGATTTCTTGGCAAAGATATTTCAGTGGGTTCCCATTTCCTTCTCCAATTCATTTGACAGATGAGAAAACTGAGGCAGAAGGAGTTAAGTGCCCAGTATCACCCAGTCTAAAGCTAGATATGAACTCAGGTCCCCCTGACTCCAAGTCCAATACTCTATTGTACTACCTAGCTTGCTCAAAGTCATATTGTTATTAAATGTCAGTGCAGGACCCTTACCTATATCTCTTGGGATTTTATTAAACTCATGATCTTGCCATTTGATCACAATCTCCCTGTGAATGAAAGGGATGAGGTCTATCTTTTGCAAATTTCCCTTCAGGCAACCAGATTAACATTAATATATATGATTCGGTCTGGGCTGGCTGTAACTGGGGTTTCCTATTTAAATAGGAGTGTCCATGCAGCTCAAAAATCACTCTAATAATTAAGCCTGATAATGAAATTGTATCATCATGCAAATCCAAAGCACAACATCTAAATACAGTGACTGCTTCTTAAACGTGTTTTCCAGGATATATCCATCCAAGTAAAGGCTGATCATTCCAAAGCAGTCCTCTAGAAAGCTGGGAGATTTTTTTTTCCAACAATGTTGTTCAGGATTATTCAGTTTGGGGTGTAGAATGCCTTTTTCACATGCTTTCTCAGGGGAAATCTTTGTATTTTGAGGATAGATTTGACCTTTGAAAAGAACTTGGCCACTCAGACACAAATCTTTTGATGATGAAGGGTTGCTGGTTGAGTTGGGTGCTGCCATTTTTGGTCATCATTGAAGGGTGTCTGTAAGAGCATTAAACTGATTTTCTCTAATATGGTGAAGAACAACTCTGGAGTTAGGTCTTGAAGATGTGTTTTCCATCCTCACTCCAGAGATGGGCAGTTTAGGTCTCCTTTCTGTGAGCTGAGATGGATGACATTTCCATGGCCCTTATAATAGGATCATTGGGAACAAAAGGTTTTCCATCTACGCTTTTAAGTCACAGAGAAATGTGAGGTGAAGTTCATAGAAGTCTTTGCGCCTCAAGATCAGACGGAATTAGGATCCACGGAGATGAGGGGCCTTTCTCAAATGTTCTTATTGTTGGTTTTCTCCTCCTGCCTACTCAGGAAGCTGAACAGATCTTCATCGCTGAGCTGGCAGCATTGGCTCGAGTGCCTCTCACCGAAAACAAACCAGCAGCCAACAAGAGAGGGCAGCCTGGTAAGTGAAATGAGAAAGAGCAGCAAAGGGAAGCCAGAGGGACCTGGGTTTGAATGGCGAGTGGTATCTCTAGGCAAGTCACTTTACCTCTCTCTGTCATCTGTGAAATAAAGTATACTTTCTTCCCCAATTACCTTAGAGGAGTGTTGTAAGGACTAAATGCAGTAATGATCATAAAACTCATGACAAAAACAAATGTTGACTGTTGTGATCATCATCATCATCATGATTCATTAGAGATGAAACACAATGTTCCATCCTTGTGTGAAGGCATCTTAAAGTTATGGAAGGCTATACCAGTGGACAGTTAGGGCAGCTAGGTGGTACAGGGGGTGGAGTGCAATGATTCATCTTCCTGAGATCAAATCCAGCTTCACATGCTCACTAGCTATGTGATTATGGGCAAGTCACTTAACCCTGTTTGCCTCAGTTTCCTAATCTGTAAAATGAGCTAGAGAAGGGAATGGCAAACCCCTCCAGTGTCTCTGTCATGAAAACCCCAAGTGAGATCACAAAGCATCATTAAACAATGAAAAAGAACTGAACCACTACCACAGCAGGGGAATTAAAGGACTAGAAAATTCAACCAAGAGTTAAAAAGCCTCCAGGAAAAAGTGCTGTTTAATAAGCTTGTTATCCGGAGACCCATCTAGCTATTGGTCCAGGGGTCTGGCCAGTGGGCTAGATGACCTGGCCAAGGAAACTCTACACGAACAGAGGAAGATGCACTAGTGAATGTCCTGTTAATCAAAATATTGGGATTCTAATTATCAATTTGAATTGATTTCTATTAGTTATTCAATCAGGGAAGAGCCAGGATTAACCTTTTCCCTAAACTTCAGTTTCTTAATATGCAATATACATACAATAAGCATTTATTAAGTGCTTATGGCATTCTAAGCACTGTACATAAGTCAAAGTAAGAAACCATGGAAAATGGCATGCCCAAGAGAGATTTTTTTTTTTTAGGGAAAGTAATAGTGAATTAGTTGCAGCATTGATTTACAAGTTCTTAGTCACAAGACCCAGTATTTCATCTAGAAGGGACCTTAAGACACAGAACATAAAATGTCAGAGCTGCAAATAATCATAAAACAGAGATATTGGAATTTGAAACTGGCTTCTACATGAATCACTCCCTAACTGTCCTTGACTGGCATATAGCAAGTGCTTAATAAATGTTTATTGATTTGACTTGCCACCATCACCTTGGCTCTATTATTGGTTTGATTTTGCATACCCCCATAGATGTACACTCACTTGTGAAATAGGTCCCTCTTTCCCAGAATTCTTGTGAGGATTAAATAAGATAATATTTGGACAGTGCTTAGCACACAATGTCTGAGGTGTTGTGGCAGTGTCTGCTATATAAGAAGCTCCAAATAAATGCTTCTTGATTGATTGCTCAGAGATCAAAACACAATGTCAGAACTGCAGCAGACCTGAGGGCATAGAACATTCAAGTTGGAAGGACTCTTCAATCAAAAGATCTTAGATTGCTATATAAAGCCAGATGTTAGATCATGAACTGGAAATTTCAGCGCTCTGGCTCATCCTAAACTACAGATGTTAGACTTGGAAGAATTTTACGGACCTCAAAGTCCAAGTCCTAATTTTATAGGAGAAAGTGAAGGCCAGAAAAGGGAAATGACTGGCCCAGAGCATGCCATTGGTAAATATTTGCAGCTGAAATAGTTTGTCTTCTGCAGACAAGGGTCTGAGGAACAAAAAGAAGAAGCCCCTCCCTCAAGAAAACAATGAACCGATTGTGAATGAAGGGGATCCTCCCTGCAGGGGCCAGACATCCGGATCTTCCAGGTACAATTGTGGTCTACAAGTTCCATTCATAGCCCTATAGGTCAACCCTAGTGCTACCATTCAGTCTTAGTGGGATCACTGCAGGGGTTTGCTGGTGAATGTTGAAAAACAGAAAATGGATGCAAGATCATTTTTAAGTAAAACGTGTTATAACAAGATTTTCTCCATTCCTTTATCAAGTCTAGCACATAAACAAAAGAAAGCCGGCCGTGGTATGGGGCTTGGATCGGCCTTTTGGGTATTGCTCATCTTTCTTCATCAGGCTGCGGCTTTTGATGCTGCCCATCATCCTCCCCTGGATAGTCCCTCCTCTCTAGGTTTGGATGCAGTTCTTCCATCCTGTTCCTCCTCCTATCTTTCTGGCCATTCCATGTTCAGTAGCTTTTCTTTGGTCTTTCTCATGCCATGCCTACTAACTCTGGGTGTCCCTCAGAATTCTGTACAGTGACCCCTTCCCTTCTCATCCTATCTCACCTCCCATGATAATCTCAGATGAGATTAAAGTAAATAAATACTTGGGAGTCTCTGGGCCATGGCACATACAGGATCAATATGCACATAATCATAAAACACTTTACACAAATATGGATTTAAATAATTGGAGGAATATTAATTGATCATATGTATTCTGAGGCAGTAGAATAAAAATGGCATTCTACTTAATTTACTTATTCAATGCCCTACGAAACAAACTGACAAAAGTTATGCTGTTGAGCTAAAAATACTAATTTAAGAAATCTGGAGAAACAAATGATGAAGAATCCCAAAGGAGTCAATGGGGAAAGGCTCTTTCGTGGAAGCAGAGAATTAGAATATTCCCATATAATGGAGAATGGATGACAAGTTATAGTGTACAAATGTTATTCTTGAAAAACTACTGTGTTATAACAAATGATGAAAGAATTATTTTAGAAAAACCTGGGGAGATTTGTATGAACTGATGCAAAGTGAGGTGAGCAGAACAAGAGAGCAGTTTACACAGCCATATTGTAAATATAACCAATGGTAAACGATTTAGCACCTAATCAATAGAATGAGCCATTTCAACTCCAAAGAATCCATAATGAAACATAACATGCTTATCCATTTCCAGAGAGACAGTACTGATGAATTGAGAGCCTAGCTCAAAGATATTGTTTTCTTTTTTCTTTTGGAACATGACTAATGTGGAGGAATATGTTTTGCATGATTTCATGTGCTTAATAAGTATTGCAATTACTGCCTTCCAAATGCATGAGAGCAGTGTGAAGTGGCTAGAGAATTTGGACCTGAAAAGAAAAATAACATTGAATGAAAATACTGAATTATATTAGCATGAGTTTGATAAGAAAGAGACTAATTTGGCTCTGCTCAGCTTTGATCAGATCTTTGTTCAATACTTGGGTTGTAAAGTAAATATAAGATATTACACAGGAGTGTGCCAGAAGATAAAATGTATATTAAAAAGAAATCCAATAAAATGTTAATGTGTATGAGGTTAGGTTGGTTGACAAAGGGAAAGAAGGTGATGATATTTGCTTTACCTTGATGATCTATTAAAAGGCATCATGACCAGCTATTTTCCAGAGTTAAGTTAGGTGGCAGAAAGTCTTGTTTAGCCATTATAGAAGGGAGGTTGTGAAATCACCATCCCTCAAGAGCTTTGAAAATGGAATTATTCAACCATCTGTTTTTGATCATTAAATTAAAACCAGCCTGTGATAAGGAGCTAGACCAGATGACAGCTTCAAGGTCCTTTTTAGCTTTTTGAGTCTAAATAAATCATAAAAGCTTAAGACTGGAAGAAACCCAAACTTTAAAGGTCATTGAATCTAAATTTCCAACTAGTACAGGAATCCCCAATCCACCCTCTCTGATAGATGACTAACCAGTTTTTGCTTGAACATATCAAGTAAAAGGACAAACATTAGCTAACAAGGCAGCATATTCCACAATGGCAAGCTTTAAGTGTTGCATGATTTTTCCTAAAATCTGTCCACTCCTCTTTCTGCCTTCTGACATCAGACAGAACAAATCTAAACCCTCTTCTGCATGAAAGCCCTTTAGAGACTTGAAGCCTGTTTAAAGTGGCCCCGAGCCTTCTCTCTCTTTGCACATCCCCAAACAAACTCCCTAACTCATGCATACGGATGTGACTTTGGGGGAAATCCTAGTGTGTACCTCCTAGAAAGAAGTGGTAGTGAAGTTGGTTAATAGATAAACTCCAGACGATCTTTAGGTTCATGTCTATAATTTTTATTAACTTTATAATAATTATTAAAAAAAGCCTTACATTTCAATAGCTCCATTTTCCCTCTTCTAGGTAGTAAGAAGTATTTTTGCCCCTGTTTAATAAATGAGGCAACTGAGACTCTGAAATGTTGAATGACTTGTCCAAGATCATTTCCAGGTCTATGAACTCCCAAACCTTGGGGTCTTCCAGCACTATATGCAGTTGGCCAACTGTCCCCACCTTATGCCTTGGTTTGTAGCAAACCTGAGGTACCTGATTGTGTGGATGATAAGTTTTGCAGAACAGTTTGCTCACTTTGGCAGAGTCAAGCACATCAGGCCTTTGTTCTGCCTTCAGCTGGGACCTAATGGGTCTAAGAACTTAATCAGCCAGGCGTGCTCTCCCTCTGCTGCTCTGATGCATCATGCATAAGAAGTCTACAGGGCTCTGTTAGAAAGAAGGGGGTGGCTGATAGTGAATCAAGAGCACCGACGGGAACCTTGGAGGACATCTCCTTTGTGGACCGAGAACTAAGATCCAAAGAGGGGAATCTTTGCTTGGTAAGGGCAGGACACGGACTGGAAGTCAAGCCACAGAGTCCCCCTCTTGGCTTTCTCCACTTTCCATGTTGTCTCCCCAGAAGGAGTAGGCTCTCCTGTCCATTCCCACACATTGACTCGGGTACCCAAGGGAGCCATGGGATGGAAAGAATGGCAGACTAGGAGACACACTAGCTGGGCTGGCATTCCCGGTCCTTCCCTGACTGGCTGTGCAGGTTTGGGCAAGTTCATTTCTCTGAGCTTCCGATTTTTTCCTCGAAGCTTCCCAGGACCTATAGCATGGGTCTGTTCTGTCTTGGCCCTTTGAAACACTAGAGGAAGGGCACTTCTTACCGCTATCATATGCTGGGTACTCTGTGGCTGAGAGAAATGGTTATTTCTCTCCCGTATTAATAGCCAATTTTTGGTTAAGGACTAAGGGTTTTCCTCCTTTTTTCCTCATTTCAAAACAAGGCCAGCCTTTAAAGCACAAGGCTCATAATGATATGAAATCGTGGGCAAAACTGACCCAACTAGGAAACTCAAATCTGTTCAAAAGGTCAAGAAATTTTAGTTTAGGTCAAGTGATGGATTCTAGCCCACTACGTTTTACTCAGACAGGTCTAGAGGAAAAGTGGATTATGCCTTTTTTCTGACTTGTCCTTTATGAGTAATATGGGTATAGATAAAAATCTCTTTATTCAAGACTGAGTGATGTGAGTCATTTCTCCTAGACCCTCATTAGAATAAGCTCACTTCTCTTTATAATATTCATTATTCTCATTAATTGTTAACCATAGTTGATAACTACCCTCAGGAATGCCCACTCTTCCAAGGGCATATAAGTGTTTAGTGGGTTCCATGAGGGATCTTTGGCTTTCAAGAGTGCCGCTGACTCCTTTTATTAAATTATTGCTAGCATAATTAATAAAATGATTTAAACACTATGTCTTTATACTTTTTAGACTTCATGTGGCTTGATCCTTCCAAAGACGGACCAGCCATCAGTTTAATGAATCATGGGTTTCAAGCTAGTTTGAATCCTTCATTTACTTATGAGGAAAGTAAGGTTCAGTGATATTGAGGAGCTTACCCAGAGTTATGCAAGTGAAATGGAAAGACCAGAATTTGAACTCAGACCTACTCATTCTGTATCAGATATCTTTTTTCATGGCGCAACCTGTGTGTGTTTATAGAACCACTTGCTTTCCATTTATTTAGAATAGATTTTGTCTTTACATGTTGAGGAAAAAAATGGAGTCATTCTTTACCCTAAGTTCTCATTATTTCATTTCTTTTGTTTTATACATAGTAAATCACAGAATCAAGGTGAAAGTGAAGTTGGTGAATTCGAGAAACCAAAGAAGTTCAGGAAAAAAAGAAGTAACTTGTAGTTCCTTTTAGAGACATCAAGTTATCAGAAGCTGGACAGCAGAAGGCCCAAATGGCCATGGGACCTCAGGCCTCGATATCCCTGTGTTGACCATGGAAGATACTTGAGAAATCTCCCTCGTGCCATTTTTGGTGAGGTCCAGTCTGATAATGTTCATGACAAAGGGCTTGTAAAACTTTACAGAATGAGGTTAAGGGAAACTGGTATTGCCATCTAGAACCAAAAAGCATAAAAAAGTCTAGAAGAAAATAATGTTTCTTTTGATTTGTGTGAAATGATAATGGCCTTCGCAAATCCATTAGTTCACTGTATTACTTTGGGCAAATCAGTTGTACTCCCTGGCCCTCCTGCTGGTCTTCATGGTCCTTCCCAGGTCTGATGTTCTATATAAACCTCTTCCTCACTCTGAAGTTGGATGTTTTGGGTTCTACTGTCCCTTCCACATTAAAAAAAAAATTAGTTTCATTCTATGAAAATGGTAATGATTTTAAAAAGAAAATGAATTTGGAAAATGAATGTGCCTTCAAGCATGTTTATGAATGCCAGAACTGGGGTTGGATTGACAAAGGAGGCTTCCCTTTTTTCTTATTTCTTTAGAAAAGTGATTTCATAAGCCTAGCCAATAGTGCCCTCCAATGGTCGAAAAATATTTCATTCAGAGTTTCTGTAAAGGTTGAAACTTCCTCCTCTCAACGTGCTGACTCTCTCAACAAATTAAGCTTTCATCCAGCTCCTACCAAATGTCAGGTGCTCTGCTAAATGTGGGGGACTCAAAAAGAGGCAAAAGTCAAACCCTGGTCTTAACGAGCTTGCCGTCTTAGAATCCTTTAGAAACAACTTTTCTTTCTAAACTGAACTTTTCAAATCAGTTATTGGATATCAAAGATGCAAGAGATCTAGCTTTTTCCTAACCCCATCTTTTTATAGCAAATAATCAATTGAAAGTAGGACTTAGTAGATAGGTCATCTTTGGAATCAGGAAAACTTACATCCTCAACCCATACCTGACTAAAACCAGCGGGACAAGCATGGGTCAGCCACATAAGCACATAACCTCTCAGTGTCCCTACCTCCCTAAGATTTAGTCCTAAGAAGAGGTTGTTGCTCCCTTACCCAAAAACAGTTTCTACTATGGGAATTCCCTAATACCAGTAAAAATCATTGATATAGACCCAAAGGAAAGTTTGCAATTAAGATATTGCTTTATCATTCACCTGACATTTAATGTACTCTGGATCATTTGATGATCTTAAGAATGAGTTGGAATAAAGGGATTCATACCAGTTCCAAGGATCTTGTGATTGCATCAAGGATTGTGGGAACTGAGTGTGGATCACCACACAGCATTTTCACTTTTTGTTGTTGTTTGCTTGCATTTTATTTCCTTTCTCATTTTCCCCCTTTGATCGAATTTTCTTGTGCGGCAAGATAATTGTATAAATATGTATGCATAGATTGCATTTAACATATATTTTACCATGCCTAGCATATATTGGATTACTTGTCATCTAGTGGAGGTGATGGGGGAAAGGTGGGAGAAAATTGGAATACAAAGTTTTGCAAGGGTTAACGGAGAAAAATTGTCCATGCTCAGGTTTTGAAAATTAAAAAGCTTTAATAAAAAAAAAAGAATGTGTTGGGCAGCTAAGTGGTGTGTTAGATAGAATCAGACTTGAACTCGGGAAGGTTCATTTTCATGAGTTCAAATCTGGCCTCAGGCACCAGCTGTGTGACCCAGGGCACAGCACTTCACCTTGTTTGCCTCAGTCTCCTCATCTGTAAAATGAGCTGGAGAAGGAAACAGCAAACCACTCCAATTCTCTCTCTCTCAAGAAAACTCCAAATGGGGTCACAGAGTTGGGCTTGAGTGAAATGACTGAACAACCAACAACAAAAAGGAATTTAAATCCTGCAAATAAGTACTGTAGTCTTAGGAACTTGATTGACTTGCAAGTTCTAACTCTGCTCTTGACTATACAACTGAATCCTCTCCTCTAACTCAAAATCCAGTTCTCTTTCTAGGATCCTAGTCAGACATACCTATGAGACGTGGCCATAGCATAGTGGTATATAACATATAAATTATCAGGTGAATTAAGAAGGGAATCTTCCAGGAATTATATCCAATGTGTTGTTCCAAGATAGAAATCAATTGGAGGGCAAGGAAAAGGTTTTCTCCGACTTGAACCTCAATTGGAAGAGTGTTTTGTGAGCCTCAAAGGGTCCAAAGGATGTTGGAACAACCATTTTCTCATAAGTGTTCTAAGCGCATCCCAAGATCAGATAACAAGATAAATTAGGAACCAAGGACAGGTGGATTTGCATTCGGGATGCTTAAGGGGAGTTTTTTGAGCAGTCCACAAGTGAGGTGGCCCTTTGCTGCCCTTTTAAGCTTGAGCCTGCTTTCACTTGGAATTGGTGTGTATTTGGGGAAGAGTGTGTCAGAGACATTTTTGGGGGAGGGAGAACAAGTTTTATAACAACTATTTTTACTATACCACCATAGCAAATACCTTTTCTAAATGCTATTTAAGTCTTGCTGATGAAGTTGATTTTCAGCTGATAAGATGGTGGGAGTTCAAGCTAATGCCATTAAAGCTACCTTTCTTCCAGATTTACCACTAGAATCCAAAGGGAAGAGACTTAGAGTCCAGAGTTTTGGTCACTGATTCATCAGTGACAGTAGGAGTTAGAATGACAATATTTAAAGCTCATATCAGCTATTTTTGATTCCCTCTCTGTGCTTTAGTCTTCTCACCTGTAAAATGGGGATAATATTCAGTCGACCTGCTTCTTAGGACTAAACTTAAACCCAATATCGTCCTATAGAACAATATGAGATTTGAGAAGAATGTTAATATTATTAAGCATTACAGCATCTTGGGGATTTGATTGGTTGAAGATGATGAATGCTCTAAGTGTGCCTTCCCTCCCATTGAACCTCAGCCAATTTAATAATTAGCCACCTACTTGGGTGACTAGCTAATTAATGACTGTTCCAAGTATAGGTCAAGACTCATCTTATGTGAAGTCTTCTCTGAATGAAAAAAGCAAGGTAAAAAGGAGGAGAAGGAGGAAGAAAAAAGGAAAAGGAGGAGGAAGAGGAAGGGATGGGAATGGTGATGATAGTGGTGGTGATGGTGATTAGGCAAAAGAGAAACAAATGAAAAAATACAGCTATCTTTGCTATTATGGAGGTCACATTCTAATATGAGAAAATAACATATAGAAGAAGCTTTTGCAAATCAGATGGAAAGGCCAAGAGGTCTTTAAGATATAATAAAAAAATAGTAATATCTTTTTTTAGTGTAATGATCATTGATAAAGACATGTCTTCTGAATTATCTGATGATGTCAAAAAGCTTTGATAATCTAACATTTTGTTTTCTTAATCTTCAGTATTTTAAGTACTCAGGAGGCAGGGATGACCATCCCTGTTGCATGACCAGTAGCAGACTTAATAGCCATAAGTATTGCTCCCTTCTTGCAGTGGTCCACCCTCTCACATGATACTTCTTCGATTCTGGGATCTCCTTCAAGAATTATTTCATGTCACATCTGCTCCCTTAGGTCTCTCCTGATCTCAGCTGCTAATACCTTCTCCTTCCATCTGGCTTTCTCTTTACTCTGTTTATGTCTTATATAGACTGGATTATTTAAATGTCATCTCTTCCATTAGAATGCTCTGTTCTCTTATCCTGGGGCTTTAATGATAGAGAAATTCTTCTGGGACGGTTTTTGCCTTCTTGGTAATTTTTTAGCACTTATAGTGTCTGGAAAATAATAATCATTTAATAAATTGCTTGTTGACTTACTAACTATTCTAAAATAGTCATCCAGTTAGTAGCTGAAAATATCCAATAATGGTGATTCCATCATCTCCCAAGGTAGTCTCCTCTAATTTGAGACCTTTCTAAAATGTTAAATCCATATTATTCATAAAATAAATTTCATTCATAAAGAAATTAATGCAGAGATGCAAATAACAGTTTTAGTCATTTATACAGAGTTTTTTTTTAATTGATCCATGGCAAACTCAGGCTAAAATCTAATGTGTAAAAATATATTTTAGATTCTTATTAAAATGTTCATAGGTTGATCCATCTTCCACATGTATAGCTTCTGTGTTTTAAATTGCCCTCAAAACAAGAACAATCATCCGGAAAGTATTCCTCTGGGTAACAATTCTATTTTAACTGTTTTTGATGTGGTCAAGATTTAATCATACTACAATGACTTAAAAATTTTGGCTATGATGGCTTTTTAAAATAAAATTTACATTATCCTCCAATTTAGAATGCTAAAATCTCTTTAAAAAATTAAAATTGAGACTTCTCCAGTAGGATATTGAGCTTACACACAGAAAAAAAAAATATTTGAAAAATAAGTCTATTTTGTAGGTCAGCTGATACAGATCAAACTACTAGGTACAACATGCAGTTGACGACTACTCTTGAAAAATAAAATCCTTAGAGTTGTATCTTCTGAAAAAGATGCTCTCAAACCCTACTGATTGAGTTAATGTTAAATATAGTCAAAGAGGGGCAGCTAGGTGGTGCAGTGGATAGAGCACCAGCCCTGAAGTCAGGAGGACCTGAGTTTAAATCTAATCTCAGACACTTCCTAGCTGTGTGACCCTGGGCAAGTTACTTAACCCCAATTGCCTCAGCAATATATATATATATATACGTATATATATATATATACGTATATATATATACGTATAGTCACGTATATATATATACGTATATATATATATATATATATATATATATAGTCAAAGAAGATCAGAGATATGGCATGTTAGCAGAGTAACAAATTATCTTTTGCTGCAAAGTAAGAAGACCTTTCTCCATTCAATTTTGGTCTCAAAAGTCAGTCAACAAAGATCTTTCTATTAAGCACCATTATGTGCCAGGAATTGTGCTAAGAAATGGAGATATATAGAAAAACAAAAACATAATTTCTACTCTCATGGTACAAGACAAAGACCAAATAGAAAGAAAACATGATATTCAGTGTCCTTCCCCCCCACCTGCCCCAAATTATCCAGGCTTATCACCTGCTACCATCCAACATGAATTATTCTCTCCTTTTTACCTGCATAAGAGGAATGCAACAAAGTTCTTTTGACATCATCTTCTAGTGTTAATATAGTGCTTTAAGCTTTTCAAAACTCTTTGCACATGCTATCTAATCTTATCCTCACAAAATTCTATTTTCATCTCGGAGATAGGTGCTAATATTTCTATTTTACAGATGACAAAACTGAGGCTCACTGACAAAAACAGCAATGACAAAATAGCTATGTTATATATAATATAATATGCAATAAACAATATGTGTTATCATAATATTATGTACGGATATATATTACATATTCTATGGCAATAGAAGATAGAATAATAAAAGTTATATTCTAGACACTGTGTTTCATGCTTTACACATATCACAAAAACCCTGAGAGATAGATGCTATTAATATCTCAATTTTATATTTGAGGAAAATGAGAGATAAAAATGAAGTGACTAAGCCAGCCATAGTGTCTAAAACTGGATTTGAACTCGGATCTTCCTGACCTCTCCATTATTAAACTATAAGATCTTTGAAGTCAGGGACTGCTTTTCCTTTTCTTTGATTATCAACATTGAAGATGAGAAATGATCATCATTTGGACATTACAAAGAAATTGCTTGACCTGTAGATAAAGTACTGGATTTCACATAAGGGACACCTGAATTTGAGTCCTAGTAACGTGACCGGATAAGTCAATACCTTCTCTGGACTTCATTTTTCTGCTCTTTAAAATATAGAGATTGGAATAGAAATTCTCAGATGAATAAAATATGTTTTAAGACTATAATGGAATATTATTATGCAGCAAAAAATGTTGACTACAAGGAATTGAAAAACTTGGTAAGATTCGCATAAGTGGGTTCAGAAAGAATAGAACTAGTAAGACAATTTACATGATGATCAGAATGGTGTCAATGGCAATAACTTTGGAAAAACTTCAGAATTATAGGCAAAGTAACGATCAGTCATTGCTTCAGAAGACCGACAATGAAACGCGTCCTCTTCTGAGCCCAGCCGACACAGGCCTGTCGTCCAGCCTGGGGACTGGAATGACCTTTAGACGAAGCTTGCTTAATAATCACTCGGAAAGGATGTTCAGCAAATAAATATGGCAACGATTTGTTTGGGTGCACCTTCCCTGCTTCTACAATTGTCCCATTGTCTATTCACCTGGACAGAAGTGACATTTCAGGTAAGCCTGTGGAGCTCTATTCCTTTTCTGGCCTTTTATGCTCGAAGTCATTGTTCTCCATATTGGACTCATTCCAAGAAGATGTGATCAACTGATCAGAAAGTGGATAAGGGAGTAGAGGTAAGGATCCATTTTTCCTTTCCTTTTTTTTTTTTTTAAGGAGACAAGCCATATGATTGGCTATTAAGGAGGATGGGGTAAGACCACTCCTCTATTCTATACCATCCACTTTGTAAGATCCCAACTTTTCTGCTCCTGATCTAGATATTGGTACAGTCTATTAGGGCTTTTAAGCATACTCTTAGGCTATTAGGGGACCTGCAGCAGCAGTTACACAAGAGTCTTTGGGAACCTCCTTCTTCCTGCATAGTTACGTACTCCCAGATGACCTGGGTGCAGGCCCTGCACCCTAGGGATGTGACTGATGAATAAGAAAACCACTCATGTTTGAGTGGAAAATTGGGAATCTCAAGGGTTGAGTAGGTATAGTTGACTTTTATTCTGTATCATATTATCTTAATCTCACCTTACAGACTCACCATTTTCCCAAGGTCCCTTTCACTGTTGAGGGCATCACCAAAGTCTCCAAATGTCACCTTTGATTCTCCTTCTCAACCCTGACAAATCCAGCTAGCTGTTGAATCATCATCTGTAGCTCCCTAGAATCTCTTAGATCATTCTTCTTGCTCACTCATCCCTTCTCACCCATGGCTCCCCATTGCTCTCTCGGGTCTTTTCCAGCTCTGAGTCATTCTGTTCACAGCAGTCAAAGTGGTTTTCCTAAAGCACCGTCCTGACCATGTGTCTCCTGTATTCAGTAAACTCCAGGAGCTCTCTATTGACTCTAAAACTAAATATGATGTCATCTTTATCTCATCATTTGAATTCTATTTTTGTAAAAATTTATATAAGTTTTGCTTTTGTAGTCCTATCTTTTATCATTTTATTTCTAATGAGTTCTGTTTCTGTTAAGTTCTACTTTTATATAAATTTGTTATATATACATATTGAGAGACAGATGGATAAATAGGTAAACAGAAATAAATAGACCATTTATTAAGCATTTATTATGTGCCAGGTACCGTGCTATTTAGTAGGAGTAATTATAAAAAGCAAATAAAACAATCTTTTTTTTCAAAGTGCTTCTATAGTCATAACTAGAGTAGTTATCAAGCAGTACTGGAAAGGAGGAAGGTAGGGTGTGGGGTTGAATAATACAGAGTGGATAAGGTGGGAGAATGAGGAGAGAGACTATGATCAAGAGAATACAGGAGGTGGGATGCTGTTATAGGTAAGTAATATCTGCATTTTGGGGAGCCATGCTCACATCATTTTTCTTATCAAATGTAAGATATGGGATCCCAAGAATTGGACAACAGTCATTGAGCTATCGGAAAACTATCAGTTGTTCAAGTCCTTGTCGCCAGCCTTCTCCTTTCTAGGAAATGTCTCTTGTAACTGCACTCGCCATTTCTTGGCAGAAAAGGTGAGGGAATGGATAGCCTGAGACATTTTCAGACATAGAGAATGTGTTGATTTATGGAAGGGAGAAATTCTCTTTGAAGGAAGAGGTGTGAGTTTGTGTATGGTAATGTGACCTAAAACGGGAAGCCTTAAAACATACGAAACACAGAACAAAAAATCAGAAGGTAACAAACCTGATGATATTGTTACGCTTTTCTGAAATTTAATGGAGATTTTTACAAAAACATGATAAATAATGCAAGTTTATGGGTATATACATATATGCACACATATATTTGTTTTATATGTGTTCTTTGTAAATCTAAATGTTGTATTTGTGAAGTCTGTTCTCATCTAGCTCTGACATTACATGTTTTATATTCTAAAGTCCCTGCCAACTCAAATATTGGATATTCTTTGGTAACTTCCAGCTCCATCTTTATATTCCTCTGTAATTCTATCCAGAACATAGCTGAGAACCAGAACGGAGTGCTGTCAGTCATCTATCTTCCCATATCAATCTTTTCCTATTCCTGCTTAGGAGGAAGATCATTATAAACTCTCTTGTTTATGTAGCAGCCTATTCAGAGAAAGGGATAGTGGTAGCAGGGAAAGAGCTTTGAACCTGGAATCAAGGGTTTGAGTGACACCTCTGTCACTTGGCAACTGTGTGATCTTTCACAAGTCAGCTCTCTGGTTTTCTCATATATATTTGTTTGGGGGGCTTACTTTAGGGGGTTGTTTATTCTGGGGAGGCGATTGGGATTAAGTGACTTATCCAGAGTCACATAGCTTGTAAATTTCTGAGACCAGATTTTAATTCAGATTCAACTGACTCTAAAATAGGTGCTCTATCCACTGCACCACCTAGCTAGCCTGGTTTTCTTACATATAAACTAGAGATAAGAACCCCCATACTCCCTCTATCAGAGGGTCATTGTGTGAAAAGCACTTCATAATTATTACATAAAAGTGAACTGCCATGAAGCAAGATATACCTTCGGATGCTTTTGTTTTAAGAAGCTGTAAACTCATGATTCTGAGTCCCAACTCTAGCACATGTGTTGGTCCTTCTAACACAACATTAAGTAGGAAAATAAAATATTATATTTGTCTGTGTTCATTAGACAGTGTGTTCCTAGATGGCAAGGAACCATCTTTTAGCTTTGTATCTGCCTGGTACCTAAAAAAGAGCTCTGAATGTTAAATAGCTTATAAATATTGTTATCATCATGATAGTGCTTTCAGAGTCATGGTTTGTCTCCATTAGAATCAGGGAAAACTTGGGGATTTCATCGTGTACCTAACTTCTCTGCAGATATTTGCCAAAATCAAGTGCTTGGCACAGTGCCTGGTGCAGACATGCTTATTCTCTTGCCCATTTATTCTCTGCATTCGCTGCTATCATGGCTGTTCTTAAGTCATATTGAATCGTGTCCCACTCTCTCGACCCCACTTGGTGTTCTTAGGCAGACATGCCGAAGTGATTTGCCATTTCCTTATCTATCTCCTTTTACAGTTGAGGAAACTAAGGCAAATAGAATGAAGTAACTTGCCCAGGATCACACAGCTAAGAAGTGTCTAAGGCTAGATTTGAATCCACAATCGATCTTGATGATTCCAAGTCCAGTGCTCTGTCCAGTGTACCACTTACCTATTTCTACATCTTAATGACTCAAGTTTGATGTTGGACAGCTCCGGTTTCCCTATTTGTGTCTGCTTCTTCCCTTTGAAAGCAAAGGCACCCCAGGGCCATAAAGTTATCCTTAGGGATGCTGAGGGGTTCTAGGGTGTGGTCATGAAGCATCCACTTCAAGAGAAGATGACAAGTTCCACAGCCTGGTTCACAGATCAGTTAATTTTCTTTATTTCACAAGCTTTGAATTCAGAAAGAAGAGCCACAACAAGTCAGTCTGGGACAGCATCAGTAAGTAAAAATGTGTGTGATTTCAAAAGAAAACTTTGTACAAAACTTTAAAAATCAGACCGCCACTTCAGCCGTCTCGTAGGTACCCAAAAACCCATGCAAACCCAGAGTGCCCCTGCCTCAGGGGACAGAGCCCCGAATGGCATGTCGGGGAGCAGCCGTTCCGTGTACACTCCTTGGCTCCACCTGAACTCAAAAACTGACATGATGAAAATGGACTCGAATGCACATTATGGGCAGTTACAGTTGTGACGGAGACCAGGCTTTTGGATACAAGACATGGATATCTCTTCATAACTGAGGAAAGGGGAGTTGTCTTCCTGGGCAAAGGGAACAGGACCATTTCTGGAGTACCTGGGAGGGACAGTGTTGACAGGAGCTGCTCTTAAACGACTATCGAACAACCTCGGTTCTTGGAGCAACCTCGTTGGGCCGTGTCAATAGGAGATACTCTTGGAGCCACCTGACTGGATTGTATCATCAGGAACTGTGTGTGTGTGTGTGTGTGTGTGTGTGGTGGGAGGAAGGGGATTCTTCCCTGGGAGAGTTTCCAATGTGTCAAGTGGGAGGGCGTTTGGTCACGGTGGTGTGTCTAGGTCAATCGTTGGCAAAGTGTTCTATGGGACTCACTCACAGACTGGCATCGATAATTGAGTAACATGCATTCACTATCCTAGTACAACTACAGGGTGTGGAGGAACCATCATCATTCAGATTCAAGGACAAAGCTAAAACCCGGACTCGCTAACGGAGCAGCAGGTGCGCCATGCTTTGAGGTGACTATGGGATGGAGACACAACGTTGAGGAGGCAAGTCGTTCCAAGCAAATACACCACACTAGTATCACTTCTTCCTATACCAAAAAAAAAAAGGGGGAGGAGGAGGGAACCAATCCCATAAACACCATTCTTTTTTCCCATTAGTACCAAATAAAACTGGATTGCAATAACACTGACATAAAAGGGAAAGGAGGCCGTTCCTGCAGTCCTTCACTCTAGGCCACCCGATCATCTTCCGGTTCAACCAAGGCTGGTGATGTTGGAGCGGCCCCCGGGAGGTGCCACGATGCGATGGCCTGTGCGGCGAGGGTTGTTGTCATCTATCTGGGCCCCTGGAAGAGAAAGATGGAGCCAGTCAGCTTCTGGATCCCAAGGATGGACAAAGAAGTAAAGTCTGACCTAAGAGGTGGAGTCTGGGCTATGGTGGAAAGAAAGCAGGAGTCGGCGTTAGGGGATCAGATCTGACTGCCGGGGTTTCCTTGTTTCATGGTGAGGGAAAGGTCCTTTCTCATCTGGAGCCTCAGTTTCCTTACTTGTAAATTAAGTAAGTAGGGCGTGTACTCCCCACGGGACAGCACTATGCTAAGGGGAGAGGCTGTGTATGGAAAACTCGATCTGAAATCCTGCCTGTGGCACAAAGAACTCTTTCCAAATTCACCCTAATTCATTCACTCTGAACTCTACTCAGATTACGTGTTGCTAGTCTTGCTTCACGAGATCTTCCAGACATCTCAGGGAACTTCCTAAAATCTGTATTTTCCGTGAGAGGACTAATGCGGGTTTCTAGCAAAATAGGCCTTCCCAAGGCTAGTAGGCTCTGAAAAGAAAACCAGCCCAACTTGGCTCTTTCTCCATGAGCTTCGTCAAGGCTGGACCGTGTTCCTCGATCCCCTGTTTCTCAGTGGCCTGCAAGTCACTGGTAGGTCCAATGGCCTAATAAAGGCATTGAATACAGGGCCAGTAACGTACTGTGGGCCTTTCTTCTGGAGACTGTAGTCTCAGCAGAAAGCTGGCTTCCAGGAGAGGAACATTTGTGATTGGAGCAGAGCCTGAGGTCTGTCTACTAAGGAAAATGTTAGGGGAGGACACAGTCCCCAATTACCAAAAAAGTGGGGGTTCCTCAATCATAAGCAGCTTATAACTCCTCAGGAAACCTGGGCAATATCTTTGGTGGGGACAGCCACGTGGAGTCATTGGTTAGAGCATTGACTTTGGATCAGGAGGACCTGAATTCAGATCTGGCTTTACACACTGACTGTGTGACTCTAAGCAAGTCCCTTAACCCCAATTGCCTCTCAAAAATTGTTTCTTTAAAAACCTACCCATCATCTATTTATGGAGTCGATATCTGGTGACATGGTCAGGATCACTTTCCATTCTTTCCCACCTGTCGATAAGTTTCCCTCCCTGCCCTGTAACCTCCATCTTGTTCTAAATCAGAATGCGCGCAACTCTTGGGACCGAGTTGAAAGTTGCTAAGGTGGAGCTCTTCCTTACCTGATAAACTGAAATTGGACTGGTGCAGGTTTCTAATTGGCGGAGGCTGGTGTTTGGAAGGGGAGGATTTGGCGGAGGGAGCGGGAGTTGCATATTTTGGTGTAGCTGGAACGTCATAGACTGGCCCGTCATACATTCCTCGGGAAACTCCTTGCAAAGCGCCGACCTAGACCACGTAAAAGAGGTGGGATTTACGTCCAAACGAGTTTCCATGTCGTACCCGGACTGCCACCTTTCCTTTCCCTCACCCTCTACATCCAAGAAATGGTGGAAGCGGTCACTTCTGACTATTTCTCACACCTTGCCCTTTCTCCCTGCTGCCACTGATACCACCCAGGAAGGCTTGAATCCTCATCACTTTTCACCTAGACTATGTGAAGAGCCTCCTAATTGGTCTGTGGGCCCTCTTTCTCTCTCCCCTTTATGCCACTGCCAATGCAGTTGTACTTCCCTGCTCCAAAGTCTTAAGGTTCAGAGAACAGGGGCTTAAATATCATCTTTCCTACTAACTGCAACTTGTATGAGCTCCCTCAAATCAGGGATACTTCTTGGGCTACAGGTTGCTCATCTCTCAAATGATGTTACTGAATGTCTATGATCCCTTGAAGCTCTAATATTCAAAGGTAGATGGAAACATAGAGATATAAACATGCACATATTAATATAATAAATAGAATATAGAACAAAGCATAACACAACATGATATGAAGATATATAATATCATGTAATATGTCTAAGACACAAACTCCATTTATATCCTACCGCCATTTGATCCCCTACCCAGTTTAGCTAGCATTCTCTCTTTCCAGGCTTATTTCGTGTTCTTCTACTTCACTAGCTTTGCACTCCAGTCCAAATGGAATATTAATATATATATATATATGTGTGTGTGTGTGTGTGATGTACATGTAATACTAAATTTTCTTTAGGCACCTAAGCCCTTCAAATCAAGTGCAAATCTCCCCCCTTCTAATGTACCAGCTGAAATCCTTCTCTTCTTTCTTTCCAGATCCTTTGACTTCTCCCCAATTCCTCTGCCCCACACACCCCTCAGCTGGAATGGTGTATTGGGAAAATCTGAAAACAAATGGGCTCATATTTCACTTCTGATTTTTACTGCTTGTGTAACCTTGGCTTGCTCCATGTGCTTCCCTAAGGCCTCAGTCTTCTCATCTCCATGATGACTTCTAAGATCCCTGCTAGGACCCAATGACTTCCCTTTCCGCTTTTTCATCTGTACAATGACGTTACTGGACTTGATGGCATCTGAAATCCCTCGTAGTTCTAAATCTATGATTCTATGATCTCCTAAAGCACTTTCTTGGAAGCTCTCCTTTATTCTTATCATATTGTATATACTATACTTCTTATTCATTTGTATCATATACTCTCTAGTAAATTTTAAGTTCTTTGAGAGAAGAAATGTCTTTTTTTAATCTTCAAATCACCACAGCCTTGGTGGGTGATTTAATGTCCAAATGAATCTCTATCTCTTTCTAGAAAAAATAATTTAATAAAACGGGAAAGATTGGAGCCTAATGCCTTCTCACCAACCCCAGTGTCTTCTGAAATATCTATTTCTAATCCATTGGCCTTCGCTCCAGTGGAAGAATTCTGGGATTCACTCAATCCCTATTGAAGAGATCCAACCTCTTAACCCAAAGATTTCTTCTTTACTGACCTTATTCCTTATTTTGACACGCTGGTAGAGGTATTCAGGGAAAGGCTTGCGAGGTATGAAGCGGCCCATACCCTTATTTACATGGAGATTCCCATCTTCAAACACAATCTTCCCTTGGCTAATGACCACCAGTGGGGAGCCGTGGCATTCCATTCCTTCAAAGATGTTGTATTCAACAGCCTAAACATTAAAAAATTACTATCAGATTGTTAGGAGATCGCAAAAGCTCTTGGCCTGGGCTTGTTGGTTTTCAACCCTGGTGATACTATCATCCCTCGGCTGCCCCTTACTCGTAAAAAGTTCTTACTTACAAAAGCTCCTCTTCACATCCTCCCATTTTTTGAAAGTATCATTCAAAAATCCTTCTTTTCCAGGTCCTTGAAATATACTAAATAAAATGCCTCTAGAGTTCAAAACAATCATGATCCCTTCAACATAGGAGTACCTGCTTCACAGAAACAGAACCTGTCTAGGCCTTAGGAAACAAGTCTTTGTGAGTTGCTGTGACCAAAAAAGTCACCTGCTTGCCAACCCTCAGGTGAGCCTACCTGTACATACCTAGACAAGTCCTTAAGAGTAAAACCTTGGTCTCTCACTAGAGGTTTTCCAGCTTTGGAGAAGCTTCCAAAGCACGCCTCCCCAAAACCTAAAGTCACCTCCATACTACAAAAAGGTCGCTCCCAGAGGAAGGTTTGCTACTTCTACCATTTTTAGTGTATTTCAAACACTTGCATTGGCAATGCTAACAGAAAACATCATTGATTGAAAACAATGCAAATAAAGAAGGAAACCCAAAGGAAAATGAGCTGACCGTGGTGCTCAAATATTGACCCTGGGGGGTTGTTCTTCTTGTAAACAAACACTAATCTGTTAATGATTTGGCTTGACCATTAACCCAATTCTTTTATATCCCCACGTATAAATGTTGGCCATAACAGCTCATGACATGAAGACAGGGAAAGGCTGTGGGCTCCATTAGTTGAGGGGGCACGCTAATGTAATCATTCATTTTCTGAACATGTAGTCCTGACCACCCACAAAGGGAATAGTGAGGATCAATACTAACTTAATACAATGAGAGAAAAATGGAGATTATCTTTTGCTTATTGACCTAAAAAAATCACAGAGCTCGACTCCCCCTCCTCTGAAAGATCAGTAAATTCAGGGCTGCAGGCAAAAGTATCAGAACACTCCGCTTTGACAGCCAGCTTCCAACTCCTTCCTAGTTTTCTATAATTGAGGCCCACATTTGCCTGAACCTTCAAAATAAAGACATGCTCAAGTTGGTATACATAGAAAGACATTGGTTCTACCAGTCCAAGAGGAGGCAGCATGAAAATTAAAGCAGTTAAAAATCATATCCACAATGGGGAAGGAAGTGTGTCCACAATGCATTGGATTTCAAGTACAGAGAAAAGGCTTCTAATCCTAGTTTTGACACCTAGTAGCTAGATAACATTGAATCTTAATGTCTATGGACATCAGTATCTTCATTTATGAGATAGGGACTTTAACTCTTACTCTCCTGTTGCTACAGATTTATCCTAAGGAAGACTCTTCGTAAACTTTAAACTGCTAAGGAAACATTATATGACATTATAATAATGTAAGCAATTGTTATAAACATGGGGAGAAATTTTGCTCTTTCTTGCTTGCACCCCTGTGCTGCCCATCTGACCTTAATCTTTGGCAAATTATTTTCAGTGGGAGATTTTCACTTTCATTGTAAATATTCCCAGTTGTTCTGAACCAGAAAGAGCAGCGTGGGTGCAAACTTACCGACTTGTGATTCTTAGCAGTGATGGTTTTCACTTTGTCAGGATCCCAGATGACCACGTCGGCATCAGAGCCCACGGCAATTCTTCCCTTCCGTGGATACAGGTTAAATATTTTAGCTGCGTTGGTGCTGGTGACGGCCACAAACTGGTTCTCGTCCATTTTGCCCGTGGCCTAAAGAGAATTTGCCTTTCGTGATATTTTTGCCAAAATTGGAGCTTGCTGACCCTGAGCGATGCACAGACTAATGGCCCTTGAATCAAATCAGGTATTTGTTCTGAACCCAGAAGCAGAGGATTTTGAACTCTGGTCTGAAATCAGAGGATGTGGATCTGAGTCCCGGCTCTGCTACTGTCTAGCCATGTGTCTTAAGAGAAGGCTTTGGCCCTTCGGTTTTCTCCTGCATAAAACAAGGGTGATGATACATCCACTACTGTCTCTGATAATTACAAGCCATGTGACTAAAGGTTAGGACAGCTGTTTTCTGAGCTTTAGTGTCTATCTGTAGGACTTTAAACACCTTAAAGGCAAGAACTGCCTTTTGTTTCTGTTGGTACCCCCAGCACTTAACATAATAGCTAGTATACTTTAAGCACTTATTAAATGGTGGGTGATGGATTGTAAGATATAGATAATAATACCTGTACTTTCTACCATCTAGGATTATTCTGGGGAGGAAATCAGGTAAGATCCAGAAATATATCGGCTCAAAACGCTCTCCCTCGTGTAGCCCAAATTGTCTTCATTGGAGGTGCTATGTTGTTTCTCCAAGGATTTAATTAATTATTCACAAACAGTGTGCTAGCATTGTTGCTGTAAAAGAGCACCTTGAGGAAGCGAAAGCTAAATCGGCCTTTGAACAGTAAGTCACCATATTACTCATAATCCATTGTGAATTATGGACTGAGGAGGAAGGCTGTTACCAGCTGGTAAAATCTTTGGTTTTTTGTCTTTTGGCAGTTTGAACTCCTTTCAGAAAAAGAATAAGACTCAAGTGAATGTCAGAGTCATGGGATAGGCAAGGATGTAAGGAACAGAGAACTTGTCTTGGTGTGGTTTTCCAAGAGCTGGTATCTTGTGAAAGCACGTGGTACTCCCTTTACATGTCCTGGGGCAGCAGCATCTGTGATGAGAAGGTCTGACCAAGATAGCTTCCACTGCATTTACAATATACTGCCACTCTGGCCCCATTACCCTAAAAGTATGTGCTGGTGATAGGATTGACCCTTTCTACAGTGGCTTCAGTTATGTGTTAAATGTCACGATGTGTCTCGGGAGCCTTGACCATTGGCAGTTCCCTCCAAATGTGGCTGATTTATATTAGCAGAAGGAGATTCAATGCCCAGGAGGTTTCTTTTGAGGAAATCATAGATCCTGGATCACAGCAACTTTTAAATTTTTTTTAACTAGACTTAGTTTTCACTGGATGCTTCCTGTCTTATGGATGAAACCTTTCTTCCCTATTGTGCAGTGTCTGTTGCCTTAGAAAACTCCCAAACTGCTCCATTAAGTGACTTGCCAAGGAAAAAAACAGCCGGTACCCAATAGACTTTAGAACTGACCCCAGGACTTCCAGACTTTCTATCTAGACTGACTCTCACTGCTCTGGAAGAAGAGCAGCTGAGGAATAGGAAAGGAAATCAGGATCTGGTATTCCATGGGCCAGATTGGGAAGAGCATTCTTATAGAAGCTTTACTTTGACCTCGCGTAGATGAAATGTGTTCCATGGGAACAGGGTCACCTGTTTAGAGGCCATCCTCTACAGAGCTGCTTCGAGGATTAAATGAAATTATGAAAGATGCTTTAAAAATTAGAAAGTGTCGCATGGATGTTATTATTACATGGGTGAGATGAAGCTGGGTAGAAATGAAGAGGAGTCTGGGAAACCTGGGGTCACATTTTATACAGGCTGTCACCCTGGGCAAGTCAGGTAACTTCCCAAAACTGTAAGCAACTTTTAAGCAGCAAGGGAAGGTGGCTAGGCATTGGTAGATGACTCTTCTCACCTGGGAGTTCCACAAGGCCAGTCCCCATCTCAATCATATTGGAGGTCCACACCAAAAGCTCCCAAATGGCAACCAGTCTCTTACATTATGACACCAGCAAAACAAGGGTCACGCCTACCTTCAGCCAAACCATTGTTTGGTCTGCTTCCTCTAGGTCAATTTGATCAAAATGCTTCTCATACATTACCCCAAATCCCACTCCAACATCCCAAAGCTCGGTGAGGTGTACCTAAGCTCCTGCTGTATGTTAGCAGATCACAGGGCAGTGCCAAAGCTGGCGTAACAGCACCAGAACCCAGGGAATCCTCACAACTCATGCTGTTCAACTCCTCCTGTGACTTTTCCATCAGAAAGCCAATCACAGGCCAGGCTGGCAGTGGAGCTCCAGAAATACTAACCATCTTAGAGTCACTTCACTTATTCTTACCTGATTGATTATTACGCCCATAAGATTGTTTCCTCTAACAATAGGTTTTTGTTAATGGCAGTAATGGTTTTTGAAAGGCTTGGACTCTGGCTTTATTACTTTTGAGACCTTACAAGTTGGATAAGGATTTCAATTTTATATCTCATTCCTGGTGAAACTTGTAAGAATAAGTAAATAAGAAACTTGGGAATTACTTACAACAGCCTTGTCCCAGACGACGGTCATTCTCTCCTCAATCCCATTCACTCCTTCAGGAATAAGGGTGAAATTGTCCTTGCCCACAGCCTTCTGGGCAGTGCTGTATGGACAATGGCCACTTCCTGTCACCTGAAGATCCCCACTGAGAATGAGAAAGACGCAATTTTACAATCAAGGTGAGTCTGTAACTACTTTGCAGGGTCTTTGTTATTTTCTAAAGAGTGGATGTTGTCATCCTTGGAGGAGACTAGATAGATCAGTTGGATCAGGAGTAAGGAAGCTCTCTATTCACTTCCTTCTTTAGAAAGTTCATGGCTTTGTGATCCTCAGCAGACAAGCCCACCAATCTAGGCTTCGGGGCCTTATCTGAAAAACTGCCCCTTCCATATTTAAATCCATGATGCTATAATAACCGAAATGTCGGAGAATTGGGAATGGAGTGACTAACCAATTGAACAAATACATGCATGCTCATTTGGATGTGTATGCAGAAACACACACATATGCAAATGTATATGAATATATCTAAACATATGCATAAGCTACTTTTAAGGGGAGAATACATCTTCACTCAGCATAAGATCCCGAAGGGGTTACTTAATGTTCCTGAGAGTTGTCTTCCTTAGGGATTATTTGCCTATCAAAATTGGGTTTGTGGAGTATGGTACATGGTTTGTCCTTGCTAAAGAACAAGGCAAATGAGTTTTCATCTGGGCCACGAAGGTTTATAAAAGTACTACATCCATACTGCATCAGCCTTTTAACCAACTCAGTTGCCTTGCTGATGCAAACAGATGGGACTGCGTTTCTGCATCGGCTTGGCTCATTGCTCCGTGATTTCCTGCCTGTGTCTATCTGTTTCTGAGCATTTCAGAAGGAGCAAAGTTTAACTTGCTCAGTGCCCTAGCTCCTAGCACTGAGAGGGAGAAAGAGATGGTGTTCAAAGAAAGAGAAGGGAGGAGAGGGGACCAGCCCATGGTCACATGAGTGTCAAAGCTAGAATTTGAAGTTGATTCTGACTCCAAACCCCTCACTCTTCTATTCTCAAAATAAATTCGGATGGTAAAGGAGCTCCAAATCACTGGGCAAAATGAGCTTTGAGGCTTGTACGGGGATTCTCTTAATCTGCTCCTATCTTCCCTGAATGGCTGCTTTCCCAATGAATGGCCCCTAGTTCCCAGTGTCCTTTGACACAGAGACCACCAGGGGGCACTGTACCCAGTGACCAATTTGCTGCTTAGTTGCTACCATTGCTCTTTCACCAATGGCTCTCCTTGACCCTTTCCTTGGCCACCGAGCAAAAGCAGAGACGTAGCATCTCCCAGGGCACCTTCTTCCTAAACCCGAGGCACTTGAATGCAGACACCTACCTGAGCCTTCCCCTCTCTGGAAAATATCTGGTGCACAATGAGGGAGGTTGGAGAGAGCATTAAGATGTTCCTCACTCCCTTGTAATTAGCCTAGTGCCCAGGACTGCCCTGTGCCCTGCTCCCCAGGCAGGCTGGGTTTGTGTGCCCTCTTTCAGACCCTCACAGCTTTCTGCAGCAAGTCCCTAGATCCAGGAAATCCAAGCTCCAGAACCTGTGATACACACAGACCTATGTGCACATCTCATTTCCAAATGACCTTATTTTAGGAGGAGGAGATCATTAAAATATTCATGGAGAGGGGCCCAAAAGGAGGAGAAGAGAGGAATGAAGGGAAGGAGAAAGAAAGATAGAGAAAAGGAAAGTGAGGGGGATGTAAAAATGTTTTATTTTAAACTCCTCGGCATCAAGCCCCAGTCCAGTTTGGTACAGCATTTGTCATTTGCTGGTGCTTACCAGGCTAAGAGAGAGTTCAGGTAATCGGGAGTTGTGGGATCCGGACTCAGTGGTGGAGAGGTCACAAAAGCTGCTGCCTTGGCCCAGTTTTTGCTCCAATAGTGGGTCCCATCTGTTCCTAGACTGGCAGCAATTGGTTCTCCAAAAACTAAAGGACCTTGGGTGAGAAAGAATGGGATGGGTTAAAAGAGATCAATAAATATCTGTGGGGGGGGGGGTTGTGTCTTTTAACTTTGTAGAACCTCCCAGCCATCTCCTGTGATCTACTACTGTAGAATGGATGTGTAAATAAGCAACCAAGCGTGGCAGCGCAAAGTGACTGCTCAGCCAATTGTCATGGGGAGTCCCAGAGACTGTCAATGTCCATAGACAGAATGGCAGTGCAAAGAACTCTGGAGTCACAAGACATTGGTTCTGATGACTCAGTGTATAAGCCATTAGGTTCAGAATTAGGAAGACCCGAGTTCAAATCCAGCCTCAGATATTTATTAGCTTCAAGGTCCTCAGCAATTCCTCCCCCCCCCTTTTTTTTTTTTTGCTGAGACAATTGGGGTTAAGTGACTTGCCCCAGGATCACACAGCTAGAAAGTGTTGAGTGTGTCTGAGACCAGATTTGAACTCTTATCCTCCTGATTTCAGGGCTGGTGCTCTCCCCACTGTACCACCTAGCTGCCCCAAATCTTTTTTTAAACTTTATCTTCAATTTATAGAATAAAATAGGTATCTTCATAACAATATATAAAGATGATTGCATATAAAACTACAAATCTATTATGTACAATTTCCATTCCTTTTAAATGCATGAAGTTATGGAAATTTCATTTTTTTCTTTCTTTTCCTCCCTCTGTTGAAAAGGTGGCTACCATTACACAAACACACACACTGAACCAATCCCCAGACAAATCTTATAAATGAGTTCTTATTCAATGTCACACTGAAGGCCAGGAGAGACAGCACTTGGGAGTCTAAAAGGAAGCCACAGTTGGGCTTTAGGGGACTGTTGTATTTGTGCCCTAAATCTCAGGACTTTCTCCACCACAGATAGTCGGTAGTCATCATTTCCTAAGTAGCAGATGATTGAATATGGAAAGGTGATCCCTTTAAAAACTAAGCAATCGTGCCCACCAGCCATTCTCCAATGATACGGGGCTTTGACCAGTCCCCAAATGCCATCTGGGGGGGGTGGGAGAGGAGGAAGGGGAATCAGCACCTTTCTTCCTGGCCAGGGTAATTATGTCTGCAGCACTCTTGCTCATCACCTTGGTGATATAGACCGGGCAGTTGATTCGGCTGGCTATGGTGATGGCTCGGAAAGCAGCTTCTGCTTCTAGCTACAAGGAAAGAGAGAAGAAAGTAGTTCTCAAAGAGAGGAAGGGAATAAGATGGGACTTTCCTGATGTCATACGTGGCAGAATAAAAATTTGGCTCCTCTGCCTCCTTGCTCGGTGTTCTCTCTGCCAAGCCACAGGCAGTTTGCATTGCCACCTGTCCTCACCAAGGAGAGCGGGCCTCTGAGGGAAGGGGACATGGGCAGGAGAGGTCTCCTGGTGGAAAGAGGGGAGGGGAGCTATCGGTGAGTGAGAATGGTCCCTTCTGTTGGGTTTTATCTGTTACTTTGCCTTGTACTTCTCAGCACGTAACGTGTGTGTGCACGGGTATACACATATACCTATTGATCAGTTCTGAGTTGGATGTCTCTGGGTGACCGTACCATGACTCAGTGAGGGCAGGAAGGAGGCCAAAACTTTCTGCCTCCCTCACCTGTTTGTTCTGCACAGAGTAGACACTTAGTAAATGTTTAGCCCATTCATGTTTAAGCTGCATCTTTTAGTTACCTGTTTATATCATATCCTCTTGTAGATTCTAAACTCCAGGAGAGCTGCAGTTATTGCCTAAACCCTAGGTCTCTCTACCCCAGCAGAGGCTTGCTCTGTATACAAAAGGTGCTTAATTAAGGATAGTTATTATTAAGAACATAGAAATACTGTGCCCACCATGCTGGTTTTAGGAGGCGGACAAGCTGGGAAGCTCTTGAATCTTGGCAGAGGCATGGGGGCTGATGTAAACGTAGGTCTAGCTGAAGATGAGCTGTGCCAGCTTGCCAGTTTTGCCAACAAACTCTTACCACCAAATGCCAGTAGAAAAAACCCCGGCTGAGAGGCTGTCTGGTGTGTACATGAGAGGAAAAAAAATATCAGTTTCCAGCTGGAAGTGAATGACATTTTCTTACCTCTTCAGGTCTGCTCAGAGCATGTCCTTCGGGACCCGTAATCCCCATTTCTAAGATTCTTTTTTGTTCCTGGAAGACAAAAGAAAAGCAATCTCTTTTCAGGCTCAGCATGAGGCCAAATTGCATCCTATTTGCTTTGTTTTTCTTCCCCTTACTTACTACTATTGCTGCAGCTACTGTTATCACTAGTATAATTGCTACTGCTGCTCCTACTTTTATTGTTGCTATTTTGTTATTATTGTGGGTGTTATTTGGTTCTCATTTCGTAATGGTGTTCAGATGGAGATAAACTTGGGACATATGAATATCCTTCTCTATTAGTCTTTCATTTTTAATATATTGTGGACTGATGTGACATGCTATTGGAGAAATGGAATCCTATTCATACTGATATTGTTATACATGAAGCCAGAAAATACGGAAGTGACTCGAAAGAGTTGTGCTTGTGTACTTATCCGTATATATATGCATGTACATATTTATACTTCCATCTATAAATATATATATATATATATACACACAAAATATGTACATTCTCTTATTTGTGCAAAGGAAATAAGAAATATTTTAACTATATATTTATAATATCTTAACAAAGCAAGAGGCTCAACTATTTCTTGGTAGGATCGGTCCTTGTTGTTTTTAGATGCATGATAAAGACCAGTTTTGTCATCCTTTATTATAAATTAAGAAACCAAGGCCTGGAGACCTTAGGAAATTTGTTCCAAGGAAATACTGGTAATAAACAATAGGGTGAGGATTTGAACCTTAATTTTTTTGATCCCATACAACTGAAAAGGATGAACACTCACATGGTCATGTTCATGATGAGTATAAGAAAAAAAAAAACAAAAGACCTTCTTGGAGATGATTATATCTTTAGTATCAACAGAGGATGAGGAGGTAAGGAAAGCCTGGGAAGGGCCTTTCAAGTCTCTTCATGCTCACTTGACACAACTTTAGTATTCACTGCAAAGGGGAGAATGGAGGAAACTCTTGAAAAACATGATGATATAAAGTAAAAAAAAGAGCCAAGACATGAAGACTCCTCAGTCGTTTAAGCCTATATAATGATTTTTTCCCAAGAAAGTGGGAAGTTGGCTCATAAGCACTGAATGACATCACCAAAATGGAAATTAATTAGAATAAACAGGAAACAAATGGGCCTCATTTCCAAAGCTGCTATCTGTGTATAAGCAGGATTTGGACTTGTTATCTGAAAGTTCAAAATCAACACCAAATTAGGAGAAAAAAGTGTTAATTTATTAAATGAAAACTTCTCTCATAGAATATTTAAACACATTATTAATACTTTTACCCATTTCCCCTTTTTTAAAGAATCTCTATGGGCTAATTTTTGATAAAGGAATTGAAAAAAACATCTTGAGAGAGGAGCAGGATTTCCTTGACAATTATAAACAATGAAAAGCAATACCAATGGAAAAAAGCTTTTAAAAAAGCTTTAAACCACATTACCCACCACTTACCTGAAATAGGATTCAAAGTACTTCTTGGAAAAAATGCTAATTACTATATCCTTGCACTTCAGACCTGGCAGTTCAGATAAACCCTGAAATCCACTCCCCAATTCCCTTTTTACAGACAGGGATACTCAGGCCAGGTTCAGGCAGGTAGAGCCAGGATTGGAACTCATATCTTATTCTATCTCCTCCGCCATTAATACAAGCCAAATGAGGACAAGAACCTTCTAGACTTTATCATCATCTTCCGGTGCCGGTTTCGGGCACTTATCAGGTACCCTGACTTTTTCAGTGGGGATGAGGAAGCAGGCCCATTTCTTGCTTACCTGAGCTATCAAATCTCCATTTTCAGCATGGACTAAGATGACTGCTCCCAGCCCTTTCAGAAATGTGAACGCCTCATAGAGCTGTAGAAGGAACAAGGAAGCATGAGCCCAACCCGAATCACACAGTCAGCTTAGTGTTCAGAAAGGCTTTGCAGCAAAAAGTGACTTTTCTCCTTTGATTCCTTCAGGAAGTATGATCTTAATCAGGCTGTTTCTCCATATCTGGTCTCTTTGTTCTAAGCTGAATATATTTTGAGAAAGTAGAGTTCTATGCAGATTTACTAAAATTATTCTGAAGTAAGCTGATTATGGCAACTAGCTAACATGAAAGGGGCACTTTAAGGTTGGCATAGTGCTTTACCTAAGTGTATCATGTGATCATCCACAGCCCTGTCAGGAAATGGAAGCCAAGGGAATTAAGTGCTTTGCCCAGTGTGATATCGGTAGGATTCAAATACTACTGACTCTAAGGTCAGTGTTTTGGTGACTAACTGCCAGAAGCACCCAACTTCTTGGATAAAACCCTGGACAGGAGAGGATACTAATCCTATGCCCTTATACCTTACACTTCCTTGGGATCACTGCCCATCAGTCCTGGTAGTTCAGATACATCTTGGAAGCCAGGAGAGATGTTCATATAGATCTGTGAACCAGGGAAGAGAGAGTCCAACCAAACTGTCCTCTGTATCTGCAATTTAACTGGGGTCTGCACTGGATCCCTCCCACTTACCTCTGAGCTCACACCCAAAGGACCACTCACTACAACCACTGATTCTTTTCAGCTCCTAACCAAGGCATGGTAGATGGCAGGCCCTTAATACATTTTGTTAATTGAGAGTCAGTATATGACTAGGAGCCACCTTATTTCTCATACAAATGAAAATTTTCTCCCTGAATGAATTATGTCTACTGGTGATAAAGAAGTGGGTGTGGGCTATTTTCTGTGATCACAAGCAGAAAAACCAGACACTGAGCAGTAGTGATCCTTCCCACTTTGAACCTCCTAATGAAAGGAGAGAGAGAGGGTAGGGCAGTTAAACCACAGTTAGTTTCCTCTGTAATAAGAAATAGAGTCAGAAGTTAAGCATGTACAACTAGGGAGGTGCTGGCAAATGCTTAATATCAGTCATCTGAAAATTCATGATATGTTTTTAAGTTGACTTTGAATTATTAATACTCCATCACTTTCTAAAGCCTAATCAATCAAAAAACAACCAAGCAAGTCCTGCTCCATAATGTTGATATTTCCAAGGGCCAAATGCTCAAGCTGAAAATTTCACATTTGGCTCTGGAGAACCTGTACGGATAGGAGATGAGTACCTGACTGTCAGACATCTGGTACAGATCTTTATACGCCATGTAGACTTGGAAAGAGTTAACACCTGTTGCAAAACAAAAAAGAGAAATTTTTAACATCAGTTATTATCCAGACTAGGGGTAGAGACTGTAGGGGATCTTTTCCTTGGGTAATAAAAAAAAAAAACTTGTGAGAAGTAGAGACATTTTAGAAAGCTTTAAACTTTGCCAGAAAGTCATGGGTAGTTTGGATTCAGAGGGTGAGGCAGCAGAGAAATGGGCTTGCATTCATTTAAGAGAGGATGTGGGCCGAACTGGAATGGTTCTGGATAAAGAAAAGCAATTTTAGGCAATTGATAATATCATATTTGTATAATCTTGCAAGTGGCTTCATAAAAATAGATACAATTTATGCATTACATATTATGTATACATACAGACACCCCCCCAAAAACAGCAATAATCCTCAGATAGAAAGGGAAAGTTTTATCTCCATTTTGAATGGAGTAAAATGAGTAAAACGAGGCTCATAAAGTGACTCAGTTGGCTAAGTAGTGGAGCAAATGGGTGCAATCCAAACGTTAAGGCCATGTTCGGGTGTGTTCCTTCCCCTGGGCCATGGTACTTCTCAGGGAGAGAACCAATATTCAGTGTCATAAACTTAGGAAATCCATCATTTGCTTAGAAGCAAGCTTCTTAACTTTTTGTGTCCTAAAACTTGACACTCTATGTAGCTTCTGCCGCTCTTCTCTGTCACTGTTTTTAACTAATTGAAGGAAGTGTCCACTTCATTTAGAGACTGGTGAAAATAAGTCATTTTTTCTATGCCAAGTCAGTGGGAAATCGAGGTAAATCCAGAAAGCATTTGGACAAATGAATAAATGACAGACACCATAAGAGAAATGAGAGAAGGGAAGCTAGACTGGAAGAGGCACTCAAGACAAAGGTTTGGGGAGGAGATCTGTGGATGAGGCTAGACCTAATTATCTGTTCCCACAATGCACCCTTGGGACCTCTTCTGGATCTAAATTGGGAAATTTCCTGCTTTCTTGCAGGCTATTTTTGTACAGGCAAAGGTACAGAATTATAATAATCAGGGCTGGGAGAGCTTAGAGCTTGTCTATGGTCTGGTCTTTGCATCTAGGGGCTTTGATTCTGTCTGCCCAAATCTCAAAAAGAGAATAAATAAATAGCTGAATGAGGACTTGAACCCAGGTTTTCTGACTATAAATGAAACGTTCTTTCCTCTTCCTTTAGCTCTTTGTGGTTCTTTTATTCTTGGGATTCTTTGACTTTCTATTTTGTTTCTATCTTCAGAAAAAGCTATTCTAGTGTGCATGAAGGCAACTAGGGGTGCCATAGTGCACAGAGTGCTTGGTCTGCAGCCAAGAAAACTCATAAGTTCAAATCCGGCCTCAGACAGCTGTGTGACCACGAGCAGCTCATCTAATTCTGTCTCGGTTTCCTCATCTGTAAAATGGGCTAAGGAAGAAAACATCACCAGGTTAAGAACCACCAATCGAGTTCAGAACTTTGACTTGACAGGAAACTGAGATCCAGAGGGCAAGTGGCAAGTCTAAAGCCATAAGCAGCAAAACTGGGGCTTGAAGCAGGCTCTCTGCTTCTGGCTCCCCTCTTGTCCCAGGCCCGGCTACCTCTCTTCTCCTATATTTGATTCCTACTGAGGGTCCTTCAGGAGACTGTAATGCTGTATCACAACAAAGTATCCCCTAGTACCCAGAACTCACCTAGAAATGCCCAGAGGGTATGCTGGGAACACATCCAATGTGATCCATGAGCATTATGGCCACACGGCTAAGTGAGTCCCCTGGCTGAGGGCTTGGGCTTTTTTTAGGCTTCTTTTCAGGTTCCAAAGAAAAAAGGCTCTGATTTGCCCAAGCAGCAGGAATGACCATGGAGACTTCTAGGGAGAACAGACACCCCCTCTGGGGCCAAGGGGATGAAGGGAAAGCCTTTCACTTGACATCCATTACAATCCCTCCCTAAGGAATTCTACTTCATTTGAGCCCATCCAGCCTGAAACTGTGGGGTAGTCCCTGGAAAGGATAGAGAGCAAAGCCTCTTATCAAAGAGGGACGGACAAGAAATCTACTCAAGCTGCCCGGAGGAATGATCAGCCTCCACCTCAGGTCCTTTTAAGCATAATACAATTGCTCCCATTCTGTGCAGCTCCACAAGTATGACAGGAGCTCCCTGCCAGAATTAACCTTTCCAGTCTAGAAAAGAGGGAGAGAATGTCAGCGTTGGAAGAGATTTCCAACACTTTTGTCTTCCAGAAAACACATTTCCCTGCATTTATTGAGTACCTACTGTGTGCAAGGAACTATGCTAGGACTGGGAATATAAAAGAGATGAAACAGCACCACCTTCAAGGAGCTTAGAACATCCAGTTCTTCCTTCACCATAGGAAGGAAACAGCACCTCTCAAAGGAAGGAATTCCACTGTGTGAGACATTTAATTGGTATTTTTCCCCTTACGGAGCTTAGAACATTCAATTTTTCCTTCATCGTCTAAAATATGAGGAAAACCTACACCTCAAAACAAAAAACCAATCCGCTATTAGATATATTTAATCAGGATTTTCCCCCTTATAATGGGATGACATTTTGCTTTTTTGTAATTTCTACCCAACGGATCCCAAATGTGTTCTCTTGGGCCAAGTCAAGCATGCTCTGCCTTCTCCCCTCTTCTGCCCATAGTTCCTTAAAGTCGGTCGGGTATATCCTAAATTTTCTCTAGGCTAAACATGCCCACTACTCTCAAATGATCCTTAAAGAGCATCTCAGCATATTGTTTCCTGTCTAAAATGCAGGGATCAGAATTGAACCCAATGTTCCCAATGCGATCTGTCTAGAGGAGAATTCAGTAGAATTATGACTTCTCATTTTTAAAGGCTTCCATTTCACATCTCATCACTCTCTCCCACTCTTGCTCCCATCATGAACTGTTCTTTAGCTATACCTTCTCCATTCTATATATGTGAGCTTTATTTTTTGTGGTCCAAGTGTTGTACTTGACATTTATTCCCATTGAATTTCACATTGTTGGATTTAACACATTGGTCTAGCCTGAGATTTTTTTTTTTGGGGGGGGACAAAGAAATGGAAAAGGATGTACTAAACACATGTGCCAAGCACTCTGCTAAGTTTTAGGGATAGGATTGAAAAACAAGCTGGCCCTGCTTTCAAGGAGCTCAAGCTGTGAGAGAGACTATCTATCAATCTGTCTGTCTGTCTGTCATCTAGCTATCAATCACCTGTCTGTCATCTGAATGTGTATCTATTTATCATCTATCTGTCGATCTATCTACTTATTTGTCTATCTATCTGTATGTCTATCATCTCTCTCTCTATATATATATATAAAATCTGTCTGTCTGTCTATCCTTTCTCTATCTACCTAGCCTATATCTATCTGTCTGTCCATCTATCCATCTATCTATATACCTATTTATCTGTCTGTCATCCATCAATCACCTGTCTTGTCTATTCATCTACTTTATCTATAATCTTTATGTCTATCATTTGTTTGTCTGACTGGCTGTCATCTGAATTTATATGTATTTATCATCTATCTGTCAGTCTGTCTACCTATTTGTCTATCAATCTGTACATCTATCATCTAGCTTTCTGTATGTCTATCATCTCTATCTATCTATAATATATCTGTCTGTCTATCTCTCTGTCTATCCATGTGCCTATCTGTCTGTCTATCTAGAGGAAGGCCAGCCTTCAGGAAGATAGATAGACCCAGAAGCACAAAGGGTATAGTGGGTAAGATGGCAGCACCCGGGGGTTTCTAGACCCAGGAACATGGCACATAGTGAGGGCCAGGAGATCACAGGATGCATTTTCAGGGCAGGTGGTAAGAACTGTTCAGCCTCCATCACATTGTCAGGATTATAGATGGTGTTTCCCTGCTCATCTAAGCAATCTATAATCTATAATATAATATAATAATAAACAATCTACTAAGCAAGGGTCCTCAAGGGGCCTGGCCCACCACCACTGAAAATAAGCCTGAAGATCCAAGTGGAGCAATTCGCTAATTCCCAGTCAAGATTGGAGGGAGAAGGATCAGTGAATGCTGACTCTGCCATTTGATATGCTAAATTATGCATAAGCATGACTGCCAGACCTGGTAGTTTATCCATTCGACAGCTGACCTGAAAATAACCTTAAAGACCATCTAGTCCAACTGAGACCCAGGGAGGGGAAGAACCTGTGCAGGTAGTAAGTAGAAAAACTGGAATTCCAACCCAGATCATTTGTCTCTAATCCAAGGACTCTCCAACAAATCTTAGAGTCCAGAATGTTGCAGCCAGAGTGCACCGAAGGTCAGAGTGCACCGAAGGTCAGAGTGGCAGGGACCTGGAGAATGGATGGGCATCTGGACCAATGATATCAAACTCAAACAGAAATGTGTTCCTGCCAGCAGCATGCTGCCTTGTAAATTCACAAATTAACATTATCTGTGGTGCACTTCACACATACACACATATATGTATATGTATGTAGCATAATATAGATACTGATATAAATTTCTATGTATAGCTGTCTCTTTGTAGATATAAAGAGCAAGAGAGGGAGGAGAAGAGGGAGGGAGAGACACAGAAATAGAGAGACAGACAAATAAGGAGAGAATGGAAGACGGGAAACAGAGAGAAAGACAAAGAGGGGCAGAGACAGAGATAGAAAGATACAAAAAGAGAAAGAGACAAAAACAAAAAAAGAAAGATGGAGATAGAAGACAGGGACACAGAGGGAGGGAGGGAAGGAGGGAAGAAGGCAATTAGATAGATGGTACAATAAATAGAGCACCAGGCCTGGAATCAGGAAGATTCATCTCCCTGAGTTCCAATACAGTCTTACTCTCAAATACACTTACTAGCTGTGTGACCCTGGCTAAGTCACTTTATCCTGCTCACCTCAGTTTTCTCATCTGCAAAATGAGCTGAAGAAAGAAATAGCCAACTACCCCAGTATCTCTGCCAAGAAAACCACAAATGGGTGGGCCCAGAGAGTCGGACATTACTGAACAGCAACAACAACTATATTTTTACTCTGCTAAACATTCCCAATTAATTTTTCAAATTAAAAAAAAAAACAGAGCCTAAAAAATGAAGTGACAACTAAGCTTCCACAACAAAGCAAAGCCGGGAATGGACTACTAATAGGATGCCCATTGGGGGCCTCTCCCACTGAACATTTCCGAGGGTCTAGCGGACTGATCGTCCGGGCTAAGAGGGAATGTCAGAGCGGAGGCTTCGGGTGACTCAGGACAAGTCACTTCCCTGCCTGCCTCTGTCTCCTCATCTGTAAAATGAGTTGGAGAAGGAAATGGCCAACCCCTCCAGGAGCTTGACCAAGAAAAACCTCATGGAAAACCCTGCTGTGTCCAAGGTCCATGGGGCCGCAGAATCCGACGTGATTGAACAACAGCAGTAACAGTGCACACATATGTGCAAAGATAGATGTCTCTGTGAGCCCATTGTAGATCTTAGAGTCCATTGGGATATGTGCATACACACACATTTCCACCGATATGCACACACACATTATATATTAAATATACATATATACATGCACACACATATATAATATGTATGTGTGTGTGTGTGTGATAGACCAATGGTGGACAACAGTCGAACCAAGATGGTGGCCCGGCCATCCTGACGTATGGGCCAGGGCCGTTCCCTACTTTGTTTTGTCTGGACAATCCAAAGTGTCGGCCGCAGGGATGCGTGTATTCTAGGGACTGGGTAAGGACTTGCTATTGCCCAAAGTCGTGGAGGAAATCCAGCCCCGGAGCACTGACTGACCTTTGTCTTGCACCAGCATATCCAGCTCTTCTCGGATCCCGTCATACCAGCCGGTGATGTCCACATGGAGAGAATAATCACAGCAGGATTTGGTGTCTGCGGCCTCATGCCATTTTTCAAAGGCGGCGAGGAGGCTGGCGCCAGGCTCAGGGAGGACGTGGTCAACTAGCAGAGAAGAAGAAGTGCATGGTCAAAGTCAACCCAGTACAGAGAGCACTTAGTGCAGGGAAAGGGAAGAGGGCTGGGAAAAGCTAGATATGACACAGTGGAGAGTACTGGGCTTACAGTCAGGAAAATGCATCTTCAGGAGAGCAAATCTGGCTTCAGACACTTCCTAGCTGCCTGGCCCTGGGCAAGCCATTTAACTCTGCCTCAGTTTACTCATCTGTAAAATGAGCTGAAGAAGAAAATGGCAAACCACCCCAGTATCTTTGCCAAGACAACCCCAAAATGGGTCACAAAGAGTCAGACAGGACTGAAACAATCCGATAGCAAGAAGATAAAGATGTCAAAACTATATAAAGGAAAAACAAACAACAAATCGCTGCCCTCAAGCCACTTACACTCTAATGGGGAATACTTCCTGTTTTTCAGTCCTCTTGGACTTTTGGGATTTTCTTGGCAGAGATACCTGAGTGATCTGCATTTCCTTCTTCAGCTCATCTTACAGAAGAGGAAACTGAGAAAAACAGGGTGAAGTGACTTGCCCAGAGTCATGCAACTACTAGGAACTATCTGAGGATCGATTAGAACTTAGGAAGATGAGTCCTCCTGGCTCCAGGCCTAGCACTGGGTCTTCTGTGCCGTGAAGCTGCTCCCCTAAGGGATGTTTAAGGAACTACCTACCAAGTGGTAGTAGGTAAGGAAGTAGTCAGGCAGGGGGGGTAGCAGGGAACGGTAAGAAATGCAGGTAAGTTGGTCCAGGTGGCGCTTGTAGGGAGCCATGTGAAGTCTCTGGAGGGAAAGAAGGCTGCAACAAGAGGCCAAATGCTGTCAAGGACAGGCTGAGCAGTTCACACTTTACTTGACAGGCACCAGTAAGCAGACAAATGTTTTGAAGAGCAGCCTTTCCCTCCTGTGAATGTTTACAGCACTGGTTCCCTACTCTGCTCATGTGACACTTACCATTCCTTACCTTGTGTTATGTTGGCCAAGGGAGGGAAGATAGCTGGGCTCCAGAGGAGGGGAAGGGGCAAAAACAGACAGCTATCTGAAAAACCTGCCCCTTTGGAGGCGTTACACCCCAGCATCAGCCATGAGATAGCGGTTCTCTGACAAGACTGAATAAATGAAAGGGAGGTACTTGGGCCCACTTTCTATAGAGAATCAGAAAACCTTTCCAATAAATGGGAAGTGTCTGAAGTGGGATTTGAACTCGGGACTTCCTCCCTCCACACTCCATTCACTGTACCCCCAGCTGCCTGATAATTCTGCAGCAAAAATAACACAATTTCACTTAGTGGGCAATCATAAGCGCCTGACAAATCAATCTCATTCTACTTAATATTTCATATCTTCGTTTAACCTACATAATACATTTGACAATGATAAATGACAATCCTGAGCAGGGGAAGATCATAAAGTGAGAGAGCAAAAAGGGAACAAAAATGAAACAGAAAAATATCTAATGCTGGAGGCTGAAGAGTTCTGAAAGCACACAAATTCAGAGCTGGAGGAACCTCCATCAAATCTTCATCTCTTAGTTTATCACTAGGTGACAGTATACTGCACTCAATGCTGGGACTGGTATCAGGAAAGATTCATCATCCGGAGTTCAAATCTAACCTCAGATACTTCCCAGCTATGTAAGCCTGGGAAGTCACTTCACCTTGTTTGCTTCAGTTCCTCATCTGTAAAATGATCTAGAGAAGGAAATGGCAAACCAGTATCCCTACCAAAAAAGACCTAATGGGATCATGGCAAGTCACACAGGACTGAAACAAAAAAGAAACAAATCCCAAGGAAGGAAAAAGATGTATCCCAGATCCCATAGGAACTTAGCAGCAAAACTGTCTTGAGCAGTGCTCTATTGATATGTAATTAATTTAATACATCCTAACGTGTTTCTTTATAAATATTCTTTAATTCAGGCATTTCAGCAAGTCTACTGATTCACTATCTCCCTTGGATCATTATTCCAAGTTTAGGTGCTTTTACTAGCCTAAAAGTAACAGGAAATTGTGACCAAAACCAAAAATAATCTAATTTCTTTTTGAGTAAGAAGACAGTCAAGGGGCTGCCATTTTAATAATAATAAAAATAATTTTATTGTCCTGCATTTATAGAATGTATCTAAGGCCAGATTTGAATCAGGTCTTCTTTACTCCAGGACTAGTGCTCTATCTACTATACCTCTTACTTGCCATTTTTTTCCTCCTTTCCTCCCTCCCTTCCTCATGTCTTTCCTTCCTCGCGTGCTTTTTTTCTTCCTCCTTCCTTTCTCAATCCTTCTCTTTCTCCTGCCCTCCTTGTTTCTTTGCCTCCCACTTTTCCTCCCTTTTTTCTCTCTCTTTGAACAGTAACCTAAAGATCTCTAGAGACTATTTCTGCCCATATCATCCAAGTCCAAATAAGGAGTCTCTGAAGAAATAGTGTAGAGCTCTCTAGTCACAGACTTTTCATTTCCCTGAGATATCAATTCTCTAATCGCTAAATCCTAGTGGGGTTGAGGCTGGCTGCCCTGTAAAGCCAAGTTACTGACTGAGAAGGGGTTAGGGGTCTCTGTGTGTGCCTGGAGTATCAGAGCAGAAGCCATCCCACAGCTTCATCTACTTGTAGGGGGAAGGTTGCTCTCTCTTTTCTTAGTGTTGTCAACTCTCCTGTGTCTGAAGATATCTGATGTCACAGTTAAATGAGCATGGCTCATCTTACCTTAAGGAAAGAGCAATCTACCCAATCATGTTTCAGCTTCCCATTGGCTTTCCATGCCCAACACTGACTGCTGAAGTAATTGCTTCAGCTTTAAGTAAGGCTCATCAACCTAAGAAAAATTCATTTCCCAAGGCTGATTTCCCAGATGTACCATTACAAGTGAAATGCAGAAACATCTGTATTACTAAGCCTAATTCTAAGGAAATCTTTTCTAATAACAATTAGCCTTCCCAACGGAACATTGGAGACTCAACCACCATGAAATTCTCTTGTTCTTCCCTTCCCGCAAACATGAGTTTTGATATACGTTACTTGGTATAAAGAACCCAAATTGTGCTCACTAATCTTACAGTTCAATGAGCTTGTAGGGTTAGAGTCAGAAGAAAGAACTAATGTCCAGTGTCGGACAATTTGTTTTACTGAATTTTTAACAGGAAGATATCACCTAGAAAGAGAGAGAAGGAGAACTCTATTGATGATCAACACATGTACAGAAAGCCTCATGTGAGAGGATCAAAACATCTCTCTTTTTGAAAAGCTTTTTGGTAAGAAATGAAACTAACTCTCTCCCCATAAGCCGACAGACTCAGAAGTCAAGGTATCTCACCGACTCCTGGTTTGTATCCTCAGATGCCTGCAATTCCCAGAGATGGAAATGTCCTTCTTCTAGCATAGATGCCCTGACATTATTTACTGGGATGGCCCCATTTTTCGGGCTTTCCATCCCTCTGTATTTTCTGTGCTTAAACAAAGTGCAGTGGGAAGCAAGCTCTATGTGTGCAAACAGACCCACGTACTGATCCACAGCTTTCCTTAAAATGATGAAATGATAAAAGGAGGCAATTACTCCCTTCGCTCTCTTCAATCACACCCTTATTTGGCCATATGCAAACCAGCCCCAATCCTTTCCCTGGCCGCCTTCCTACCAACAGGTGGTGACTGCAATGGTGACATCCATATTCATGAGGTGCAAACAAGTCCTTGCAATAGCTAGTAGTTTGCTATTAGGAAGATTAGCCAAGTAGGCAGGAAGGGGAGGAAAGCAACAACAGAGGCAATAACTACAGGGAGGTCTTGCCTCTGTCTGCATAATTTCCCTGACTTCCTCCAGTTCTTGGAGTGGAAGAGCCTTGTGCTGGGAGTCCAAGGCTTGTGAGTCTTGCTCTGCCATGATTTCATTCCTTGATCTTGAACAATTCACTTCCCTCCTTTGAGACTCAATCTCTTCTATGAAATGAGAAGGTTGGGGATTAGATCAGGGGTCATTAATTGGAGGTCCACAGGCAGATTTCAGAGGGTCCATAAACTTGGATGGGAAAAAAAAGTCCCATTTGAATTTTGATTAACTTCTAACTGAAATTTCAGCATTTCCTTTAATTGTGAATGGAGGAAACAACGAAACTTTGTCACCAACTAAATGCCTGATATTTTCATAGCACATTAAGGTTATCATTTATGCTGATCACTCCTTCAAAATTATCATACTTACTAATCTGCCACTAGAACGCACATGATTTCTGTCTTCGTGGCTCCATGTTGGATTGCAATATAATTGGTTTCCTTTGTATCCTATGTACTTTATTTAGGGTGTTTACAAATATTCTGAAAGCGGTTTGATAGATTTCATCATTTTCCCAAAAGGACTCCATGATACTAAAAAAGGTTAAAAACCCCCAATAACGATGACAGCCTACATTAGGTGCCCTCTACGATCTCTTCTGCATTTAACATCCTGTGTCTTGTTTTCTGTGATCCTTTCCATCTCTGCTTCCATAACTTTCTAATTGTAATGGAATGAGTCTTCTTTCTCACAGAATCTCTTCTTATTTAAAGCAAAAGAATAATGCACCAGGCAGATCGCTTTCAAATTAACATTGGCAGAAAACTCTCAGGTTCACATCAAGATTTCATTTCTGACAATGGATCAGCGGGAGAGTCTTATATATCAGGGGCTTAAATGGTGAGATTAGGCAGTTGATGGCTCCTCATGAATTGAGTGTAATTTATATCAGAAAACCTAGATTCTGGTCAGCCCAACTTCCTATTAGCTTTGGGAAGGTGGGCAAGTCGTTCATTTCCTGTTCTTTAAAAGGAGAATAGAAACACAGATGCTACTGACTTCAGAGAATCACAGTGAGGTTCAAATTGGAAAGCATGATAAAAATATAAGCTGTTCCATTTAGGGATATCATTGTATTATTATTCAAAGGCTGAGCCATTCACAGAGGTAAGCTAAGTTGATGAACTCTGAGGGGCATACCCAGCCATCTGATGTTGCCAGTTAATCTCCTCCTTTTGCCAGGCATTTTAAATAAAATAAAGTGTTTGATTTCCGGGGGACACTAGTGTATATCCAAGTGTGTAACACCAGGGGTCACTATGTTAGGTTTATAGTTTGATTAGACAGATTTTTAGAAGCCCCCATTTCCTAACAATTCTGCCCTTGGAAGCTTAATTATGAAAGAAGAATAACTTATAATTATGGCCCTAATCAGGGAAAATTCTCTAATTGTGGGCTAACAGGAGATTGGGATATAGGCCCTAAACTAGGAAAGGTCACTCTTCCCTCTAGTAGATCCAAAGTCTTTCCTATTCCCTCCTGTCAGAAACAAAGGAAAACTAGAAAATGCAAAAACTAATTTAAAAAATCACCAAGGTATGTCATTGCTATTTATTACTTAGAAATAGGTAGCAGTTACTTCTATCTAAACTACAGTAGGGAGCAGTGGGAAGGACTATCAAAGCTTCCTTGCCTTTTTTCCCTATGTTTCAGCCATCTGCAAAAGAAACTCCATTATGCCTTGATACCTGCTCCTTCAGCTTTTACCTGGATTTGAAGAAAGGGACTGACTGTGTGACCACATTAGTCCCAGTCTGATTGTTGCTCCACAGATGGGGGAGGATCCATCATCTCCCTCCTCTCTGGGCAGTCTGTCTCCTGTTTGTCCAAGGAGGGGGTCGGGGATAAGGAGAGGTGTCTCCCCTCCAGGCTTGGTCTAGCATTAGCTTCTTCCCTTCCCATACTGGGAAGAAATATGACCTTCAAGGTCTTTGGGTTCCCTTTCTAAGGCATCTTGTCCAAGCCTTGCCAGAAATACTGTTGCACAAGGAAAGCTTTATGCAAATAATCAGTTATTTCTTATAGTCACCCAAGTGAGAGCAGGAACCCAAAGGGAGTGATTGGGGGAAGGTCTGAGGCAGGGGAGTGAGGAAACTGAAATGCAGGGCAGAGGAAACATCAGTTTTGCTTATTTCACAATTTTCCATTGAGCCAGTCTGACATGCATTTGCATGTATAAGCAGACAACTATTTTCCAAGTGGGAAAGTTATTATACCTTGTAGCTCTATCTGTTTTTACTGTTTCCTAACATTCTCTGTTCCATGATCTTTATTTTTTTACAACTTTAACATTCTAGGTTCAATGTTCTAAAGTCCCTTCTAGTTCTAAGAGTCTAGGCTTTGAAGTCTACAGTTGGCTACATTCTATGGCTTTGTGAGTCTTTGATCAAATCACAGCCTAGGGCATCTTTCTGCAAGGAAATTCCATTCTAATAATTAATGAATATTATACAAATTGGGATTAATTTCTGATAGCCCTGTGAGACCATTCTTTTATCTCTAGTTACTTGATGTGAAGCCTCTTGAGTTAGATAAACTAAAAGTCTGAATCTTAGAAAAGATCTGAGATCTCTTAGTAGCATTCAAAATACTATAGGGGTTTGCCAGAGCAAAATGGGCATGTGTCCCAGATGGCAGAAAGGGAGAATCAATCCCTGGATGAGACATAAGACACAGCATTGGTTTGCCCCTTTGAAGAACTCTATAAGTATATGTTTACTGGACTATCTCAGATTCATGGTGGTAGTGGTGGAGGGTGGTTAGCCATTCTACCTATGGCCACCCGTTTAAGGTAGCAGATCATCTCCAATACCTTTTCCCAAAGTGGACCCTTAACATTTGACCAATCACAGGCTCCCAAATAATTAGAGTATTTTTGTTTGTTTGTTTGTTTTTAAATAAAGGCCTGAACATGAAGAAAAGTAAACAGGGAAAATATCTCCATATAAAGCTAAAGTTGTAGAATGTACCTGCGTCTAGACAAAAGGATAATATATGACATATTTTTGATGCAGCGGTTTGTATCCTATCACCATTCCTCAAGGGCAAAGTTAACTTCCTAGCTGTGTGACCCTGAGCAAGTCATTTAACCCTGTTTGCCTCTGTTTCCTCATCTATAAAATGAGCTGGAGAAGAAAATGACCAACCACCCTAGTATCTTTGCCAAGAAAACTCTAATTGAGGTCGCAAAGAGTTGGACATGGCTGAAATGACTGAAAAGCGAGAGTTCCCAGTGTAGAAAACACAAAGCAGAAGCATTCTAAAGCTTGAGAAACAGAAGTTCATATTTATAATGCAAGAACATAGACGTGGAGTACAATATTACCAGTGTAATGTGCATGAGTTCCATATAATCAGACTAAATAATTTTGAATATAAAATATGCAGAGATGATTGGAGTCATGTCTCCCAGAAAAAAAAAAGTTATACATCATGGTGCAGGAAAAAATTTGGCAAGTAATATATGAGGGGGGGAGCATTGCATTTGAAGGGCAAAGAACACCTCGAGATCCCAAGGAGATTGGTAACCCCAAATTTAAATCACTAACAAATGTTATAATTCAACTCCTGAATTTCTTTAGAAAAAAATGTTATTTCTATATAAATATGTATATATTTATACACAAATATACATATATGTACACAGGTGCATATATTTTTGTGTTTACATACGCATATATGAGTGTAAAAAGAAAAGATTTTCAAATAGCTGGGAAAAGTATTTTGAATAGTTCAGAATTAGTCCTAATTTAGGAGAATTAAAAGAGAGATTGGAATAAAATGCTCTGAAAAGCAGCAGAGGTTGTGTTGTATCCTCAAGCAGCTCATCCTGCAAAGGCAAACCTAATCCCCAAAAATAAAAGATGGGCTTTCCACAAAAGAAATCTGAGATGAAATATGAAAGCAAGAGTTCACTTTCTGTGTCCCCTTTCCGCTAAGACAGTGGTTCTCTAAGATAACTGCCGCAATAAAGAGGAGAACTGATAGAAAACGATTCTGACTTCTCTACTGCACATCCTAATTCTACTGCTGGGGATGAGGAAGCTGCAGAGACCCAGCTGCCCAAGTACTTACTGATCATGGTAGTGCCGCCTGCCAGGGCTGCTTTGGTGCCTTGGTAGAAGTCATCAACAGAAGTCATTCCCTGGAAGGGCTTCTGTAAGTATGTGTTGACGTCGATTCCTCCAGGGATAACCATCCTGCCATTGGCTTCAATAGTTTTCACTCCACCAGGAACTATTAAGTTTTCTCCTATTTGTCTAGAGGACAAACAACAGAGAGTGTCTCAGAATATTGCAGTAAAAAATCAGTTGATCAACAATGTCATTTTTGTTGGAATTGCTGGAGAATGTCTCCATTATTTGGATGATCCCAAAAGAATACCACTGAATATTGACTATATTTAAGATGTTTTTAAACAGATTTAGAATCCTCTGTGATATAAATTCACAGACTCATAGAGAGGAAACCGATTTAATTATTCTTGTCCCCATGTTATGATTAATGGTGGTTTTTCTAATTAAATGTAAATGTAATTTTAACATTCATTTTTAATAAAATGTTAAAGTCCAAGTTTTCTCCCTCTCTCCTCCCAAAGATGGTAAGCAATTTGATAGAGATTATATATGTTCAATCACATAACACTTTCATTATTAGTCATGTAGTGAAAAAAGAAACAGTTTGTACCCCCCCATACACACATAAACATATATTTTGCAAAAGGAAAAAAATAAATTAAAAAAAACCCAGAAAGTGAAACAGCATGCTTTGACAGCCCCCACAGCTCTTTCCCTGGATACGGACATTTTCTATCCCAAATCTTTTGGAATTACTTTGGATCAATCCATTGCTGAGAAGAGCTAAGCCCATCAGAGTTGATTCTTGCGCAGCATTGCTGTTGTTCTGTACAATTCTCTCCTGGGTCTGCTCATTCACATTGTGTCAATGATAACGGGAATTTTTTATCAACTAGCCAACCCCCCAATATTGTAGATGATGACCGTGTTTCCAATCCCAGCTCTGTTACTTACTATAATATCTTGAGAAATCGCTTAGTCAATTTGGGTCCCGATTTCTTTACTTATAAAATAATAGAATTGGATGATTTCCTTTCTAGCTCTAAAGCTTAAGATCCCAGGACATTGTGAACCAAAGAATCATAGTCACTAGTATTGATATCCTCATGTAACAGAGTAACTGAGGCACAATGTGTGTGTATGCGTAGGGAAGAATCTAGAAGTGGGAAAAGGGGGGGGGTAAGAAAAAAAGAGGGAGTCCCTTCAGTCACAGTCCAGTCAAACTAGGCTAGCTACTCCTTGATTTCAATACTGTTTGCCACCTCTCCATTGGCACAGACCACTCCCATTTCTAGATTGCATTTCCTCCTCAACTTCTCTTAAAATTCCTGATTTACCTCATGATTCACCTCAGAGACTTCTGTGAAGCTTTCCTGGATCCACCATGGATAATGCTGTCTCCCTAATTCATGATATTACACTAGTAAATGTATTACATTTACTGATTTGCATGTTATAGCCCAATTGAATCTATTACCTTGCACATAGTAGGTCCTGAACAAATGTTTATTGGATTGAATTCTCTCCCCTCAGTATAATGTTCCACTTGAAGGCAGACATGATCCCATCTTTTTTCCCTTGGCATTCCCAGTACTTGGACAGATTAGAAAGCTAATGAATGTGTGTTTAATTCAATTGAATAAGAAAGAATAAGAATAAAAACAGCCATAAACGGTTTAGCCTTGGCAAGGGGGGTTACCTAGGCGATGCTTTGATAGAGCTCCGGGCTCAGGAATATCTCAGTATATATCCTATACCTCCTGGGCAAGCCATTTCATCTCTGTCTTCCTCAGTTTTCTCAATTATAAAATGAGGATGATAATAATATACATCTTTATAACGGGACGGTTGTGAACACCAAATGAGGTCATTTCCATCTAGTGCTTAGGACAAGGTCTGAGGCACTTATAAATATGTGTCCCCTTCTCCACCCTAAGACTGGACTAAAGGAGGAGAAAATAGATGAAGACCTAGAGAAGGGGAGATGCAGAAGCTCACAGTGATGGGCCTCAGGAAAATTGTGACAGCGTGCTGAGAGAGGAAGACACAGAGCAGAGAAGAGAGGGAAGTTTGGGGTGACTCTCGGGAGGTGGCACCGGGTCCCTCAGACATCAAAATAAGTATTACTTAGGCAGATGATTCTGGGGGACAGCCCAAAAGTTTGATGACTTTCCCCGGACAGTTATTCATCAGGCCAGGAGTAAGAGTTGGGAAGGCAAATGTTGGGGGTTGAGACTAGCAGAGGATCACCGGTCATGAGCCTGGTAATTTCCTCAATTCTTGTCCCTCCTTCCCTACTTTCCATCAGCCAACCACTGCCAAATCTTCTAAGTTCTCTGCCACATCTGATCCCTTCTCCCCACTCCCAGAGACACCCCCTCTCAGTTCCTCATCCCTCTCACCTAGCTGAGGTCACTTGCTTCCTACCTGGTACTTTGCTTCTGTTCTACCTGCTCTTCTCTCTGTCCTGCACACATCTGTCCAAACTGCCTTCCTAGAGCAGGGTTTTGACCTCAGTGGGCTTTTGCATGAGCTATCCCTATTCCTGAAGCCTCTTGGGACTCTGGGCTTCCTTCCCTGGCTGATCCAAGCCTTCAGCGTCCCGACCTGATTCCCTCACCCATCCCCCAACTGGTATTCCATCCCTGGAGGGGGCTTCAGATGGAAACTAACAGTGTCACTGACCGAGTCCCGGCCTCTTGTTAAATAGAGGCAGGGACATTGTGAGCACCTACCTCACAGGGTTGGTGCGAGAAAACTGCTTTGGAAAGCCATTAAACTTATCATAACGGGCTATCGAAATAGAAACAACAATAATAGTAATTATCATCAGTACTAATCTCTTAGTGATTGAGCAGCTAGTATTATTTTTAAATCAATCCAGACATCAGTGTGTGAGATGCTATGGGGGTTGAGGGGTTGCAGAAAGAGCAAAGAACCTAGTTCTAACCTCAAGGAAGCTCCTGTTTAAATGAGATAAGATTGATAATCCTGAAAAGAAAGAGTATGGAGAATAGTAGTAGACACAAAGTCCTGGAAGTTAAGTTGAGATCTTGACTCTGCTATTTTACTGCCTCTGTATAAAGTCACTCCCCTTCCCTGTGACTCAGTTTCACCATTTTTTAAAATGAGGGTTTGTATGAGAAGATGCCTAAAGTGTATTCTAGCCCTGGGTTCCATGATCCTAAGGGTCAAACCATGAGGAACCTTGTTTAGAGTGCTGGGCACAGAGCCAGGAAGAGCTAAGAACAAGTTTGGACCTATATACTTACTAGCTACGTGGGACTGGGCAACACATTCAATCTCTCAGTGCCTCAGTTTCCTCAATTGTAAAATGGACATAATAAAAGCACTTATCTCCCAGGGTAGTTTTGAGAATCAAAGGAGATATATTTATAAAATTGTAAACTTTACGCAGCTAGATAGGAGATCAGAAGACCTGAGTTGTAATTCTGTCTTATATAGTTACTGGTTGTGGTCCTAGCCAAGTCACTTAACCTTTGCCTCAGGCAACTTAGTTGCAAAATGGGAATAATAGCACCTACTTCTTAAGATTTTGTGAAGATCAAATGACAAAATATTTATAAAGCACATAGCACAATGCCTGGCACGTAGAAAGCACTTAGTGAGTCTTTCCTTCCTTTCATCTCCTTTCTTTTTCTTTTTCCTTTCCCTTTCCTTTCCTTTTCTCCTTCCCTCCCTCCCTTCCTTCCTTCCTTCCTCTAGGCATACCCATCATGAACTATAAGAGATTAGAGGAAAGAAAGATCTTTTGTGGCTGGAAATAATCAAGAAAGGCTGAAGAAAAGAAGGGGCGCTTAAGGGAAGCGTCCTAGGATAGACAGAACTTAGATCCCTAAAGAGGAAGAGGAAGGTATTCAGACCTAGGGAATCAGCATCAACAGAGGCAAAGAGAGCTAGCCCTTTTCCTGCAGATGATAATAGGGAGGCCTGCAAGCTTCACAGAGAATATATGCTTGTTGAGGGAGGAGGTGGGGAAAAGACCTGTTAGAGAGGGGAGGGCCAGCTAGCCAGGATACCATTTATCATAATTAACATGAGTCATCCTGCCTCAGAGTCATTTTTAATCCAATCAAAATCAGCCAAGTTCCTAACCAAGGAATGACTTCTGAGCTAAGGGACCAGATGGAGAGGCTGCTCATGAATTATGGATTGTCTTCAGAACTGCTCTGAGCATTTGGGAGGAGACCCAGGGAGATGAGCTGGGGCATCTGGGCCTGGACCCTGCTAGTGTGGGTGCACGTGGGGATCACCTCCACCAGTGGCCAGACCCAGGAGAGAATTCTCGCAATTCGGGGCTGAGTTAGGGTCATTAAAAGATGCCCCACCTTTCACCAGAGGCCTTGCTGAGTTCAGAAAACTCACACAAGATTGCTTCTCCTCTTTGGTGACTACTCTTACAAGCAGGAGTGCTTTCCCTGAACTTCAGATTCTATCAAGCTACATATATATATGTCGATATAAATATATAGATTCGTTTATCTATTTGTATAATAGGTGCTCAACAAACAGATGAATGAATCTATTCACTTAACCTGTTAAATGAATGAATCAATTAATAAATCAATTAAAATGAGCTATTCCTGCTATCCCAAACAGTTCAAATCATTATAATGGATCACATTTATATATATATATATATATATATATATATATATATATATATTTTAAATTTTACTTATCGTTTTGTTTGATTCTCCAAATATCATTGTGGGATGATACAGATAAGGTCAATGGGCAGGTGAATAGAGTGCTGGGCCTGGAGTCAGGAAGACTCCTCTTCGTAAATTTAAATCTGGCTTCAGACACTTGTTATCTTTGTCATTCTGGATAAGTCACTTAACTGTATTTGCCTCAGTTTCCAACTGTGGTTCCTAAAGAATCAATAGCTAAGAGAGGTCCATCTATGTTATAATAAACACTACCAATTCTTTAATTTGTTTTCCTGATATGCATATGAAAAAAAAAAAACAACTGAACATCACATTACCCAGCCTCAATCACCTCTCAATAGCTTTGAGTTAGCCCACTGATCTTTGAATGTCAAACCTGGAGAGACATAGCCAACCCCCGTTCTAATGTGTTCCAATTGTCCAACATCGAATCTAAGAATTTTTTGCCCTATAAATCTGATAATGACAGCAACCACATTCTTCCCACAAGAACAAATTGGCCTGAATCATTCTACATTTCTAATGTCAACAAAAAATAAATGCAAGTATTCATCTAAATACTAATCTAAGTAAAAAAAAAAACTTGGACATACATGCTTTATCCATATATACAAATATATATACATTTAAGCATGTGCAATGCTCATATATACATGTACATATACACATGTATGTGTACATGTGTGTGAACATTTTACATCTACATGCATCTTACATATATGAGATATACATTTATATAGTGTATCTTAAATAAATTAGAATTGAGGAATACATGTGTGTATACCTATATAACATATATCACTGTGTTATACTTATATGCATGTACATGAATACATATTTGTATGGATACATGTTCACATAGACATACATGCACGTCCTTGTGTTTGGGGTGTGTTTGCATAAACATATATAATGATTAAGTAAACTAGAGTTCAGGAATTATATATACACATATATTTGTATATGTATACATATGTATATACACATATACATGCACTACAGATATACTTTATATAGGTATATGGATATATATATATATATATACATGTAATATATGTACATATATGCACATATATAACACTGAACTAAATCAGAAAAGTAATCAAAATATACTGTTTTGGTCAACCAACTTTATAAGTCCATCTTCCAAATAGAGGTCTGCATAGAAGGATTGGTCATCATTGATAATTCTTCCTCCTTTAATAAGTAGCCGGTCACTCTGGAAAAAAAAAAAAAAAAAGAAGAAGAAGCAAAGGAGATAATGTAAGTGGGGCAGGAAGCTAATAAGGGTTTATTTAAGTCACCTTAATCTGAAAAGTCTTGTAAATCTTTCCTTCAGTGATAGAGTACCATCAAAAGAGCAAATGGGACAAGTTTGCATCCACGCAAATAAAGGCTTCCTCATTCATTGTCTGAGATCACCCTAGACTATCCCTTCTCTGAACTTTTGTCCTCAAAAGTCAGAATCGCATACAATTTCATAAAACACAGAACATCACAAGTCAGAGCTGGAGTTCCAAGGACATAAATCAGAGAATGCTAATTCTGAAAGGCATCGATTGTTAGAGCTAGAAGGAACCTAGAAATGATCTCTTAACCCCCAACCCTCCGTCCTGCTTTATGCGGAAAAGCACATAGAATATATGGAGACCACTGAATACTCCAGAGAGTAAAATGCATGTAATTAGGTAGGAAATAGGATAGAAACACAGGTTGGTGTTGGATTGTGGAGGGCCTTGAATGCTGGCCAAGGAAATTGCAGGGAAGATAGCGATGGGAAACTATCATTTTGAGCACAGGAGAAATAATAAGATCAGATGTGTGCATAAGATTGTGCTAGAAGTCAATGGCTAAAATGATGATGGCCTTTTAATTTTCAGTTCTATGGTATGGTTTAGGACCCAGCTGAGAAGTCACTAAGGAGAAGCAGTGTGGACATGGGAGATTTTCTATGTGGGAAGACTGTCAATCAATAACATTTATTAAGTACCTCCTGTGTGCCAGGCACTGGGCTACACTCTGAGAATACAAAGACAGTCTCTATTCTCAAGGAGCTCACGGTTTAAGGGGGAAGATAAGATACAAATAGCTATGAACAAACAGACTCTAGACAGTGGGTGGGGAGTAATCACAGAAGGAAGGGACTAGCATCAAGAGGGGCTGAGAAAGGCTGGGGTATAAAGGGGGCTAGGGAAGCCAGCAAGTACAAACAAGTAGGGAGATGATTCCAGACCCCACAAATGAGGGTGTACTTCCTTATTCTTCAGAAGCACCAGAGTGGATGTTCTTCTGTAAATTCTAATGCAATTCTTTGTTACCTTAGATAAGTCATTTCACTCTCCTAATCTTCATTTTTTCTCTTCTGTAACAAAACAAATTCACTGCCTCCCCAACAGGGTTGCCATGAAAGAAATGTTGATAAATGTTAAAATATTACCTACGTATAATGCTAAATATGACAGAAAAGGTGGTCCTCTCAAGTGTTTCTGGGTTTCATATGTTGCATTGACATTTTAGATAGATACCATTTACCATTGGGGGGAGGTCCATTTATTTCAGTGGTGTGTATGTGTGTGTGTACCCGTGTATGCATGATTAATGGAAAGAGGTATTATGTCTTGTAAAAAGCTTTTTTAATATCCATGGACATAACCATTTTATTTTTGTTAATGTGGTATCTTTGTTTTACCAATAATGTTTATTAATATATAGATGCTCTTTTATTAATTCTTATTAACAAATAGACCACAATTTATTGATAACTGTTTTTTTTTAAAAGAAAGAGTAAATGCTAGCGTGATTCTCAGAAAATGATAATAGAGCTAGGAAAAGGTCTCCAAAGTATTGGATGGCAGCATTTAAAAAAAGGATCTGGACCAATTTTCACACAAGTTAAGATGACTTGAGTGGCTTATTATGGACATGGTGGGATGGTTCTTATTTGCACAAAGACGGATCCACCAGAGTGACAGCACAGGTCCATTCTAGTAGGCGAGCATCATGATGATTGATGAGAAGTACTCTTTGCCACCAATGGACTTGGGGGCCTCAGAATCCACAGTCTCCCTAGTAGAGGTGAGGGACTACAGCTCTTCTTTCCTCAAACCACCTGAGTTCATGCCCTTTGATCACCCACTACTAGGAATATCCTAATGCTACTACTTTTACTACTCCTGTTGCTCCTGTTACTATTTCCATTACTACTGCTGCTGCTGCTGCTACTCCTACTATTATTATTGCTGCTCCTACTATTATTGCTGCTGCTACTACTACTACCACCACTACTACTTTACTACTACTATTACTACTACTACTACTACCACCACCACGACTACTTTACTACTACTACTATCACTACTACTACTATTACTACTAC